>ML993860.1:106668-118091 GCA_010093945.1 Delitschia confertaspora ATCC 74209
CTTTCCTATTACTATAGGTCTTCTTTAACTTCTATAATTATAAAGGGTTGTTTCAGATCCTTTCGATACCCATCATAACCTCGAAGAAACCGAACAGTTAACATGTGGTAATTGTAGTTACTAAGTTCAAGTTCGGGAGTTACCGTTTACTATGAACCACTGTGTATATTACTACCTTATCCTAGCAATGCATCCTCTCGATCTCTCCTCTCTACCTATCCTCTCTACCTCCCCTCTTAACCCTATATTCTTCCTGCATGCATCTTAATCGACCCTAACTAACCAAATCCATCTTCTCAATCTATCCATAATCTTACTAAATTTCCTGCTCCCTTACACCGTCTATATTCTAAGCACGTATATACTCCGAATACAACCCTCTCAATAACCTGGCTGTTTCTGCTGTTATGTTGCATGGATATATATTGGAGTCTATTTAGTGCTAGATTTGCTTTTAAGATAGTCTTTGCGGACTAGGAGGGCGGCTTCGAAATCTGAAGAATGAAAACCCTAACGCACGGGAGAGTGTTTTAGGGTAAAGAGGGGTTAATTCGGACGTGGGTCGACTATGGGCGTTCTTGAATATGGGTATTACCTATTCTCTCCTCCTTTCTCTCCCTGTCTATCTCTTATAACTGCCTCCTTATACAGGAAATATTATGTAGGAGCTTAATAGAGGGTTGTTCCCTTAATTTCTCCTACTGAATGAAATGCTGTGCTATTAGATTAGCTGTATATTACTACATCTGTGGCTACGTACTCCGCTCTGAGACATGCACATTTTCAGGAGTTTCAAAATTTGAATACATCCTGTAGACCAGAAATGAACTGAATAACTACCTGGCCAGGCAGCTACCCCAGTCCCGATCGTGCACCAATGGCTGCTCGCTTGACTGTTCGAAAACATCCTTCTACCTGACTCCAATCCCCATTGCGGCAGGCAAACTGCCGTCCGATTCACTGTGATGTGCGACCTTCGTTCACCGTCCGTCCCCATCGAACCTAAATATCACAGTCCCAAGGCATGCTGGAGACAAAACTGAACACGCAGGCCACTCGCTCCCAAATCACGCACAAAACAAATTCAGCCCACAATCCTCACCCCTCAAACCTTCTCCGCCCCCTTTCCCCCCTCCGCTCCCGTCCCCGCACTCAACCAAAACATAAACGCAAACTGCACTACATAACTATACACAAAAAGAAACTGCGTCCTCCTACTCCTTTGACTCCGCGCCACCGTATAACTCGCCGCTGCCCCTCCAACCGCCCCTACGCTACTCCCCTGATCCGGCAACAACACATATCTCAAGCTCCTCAGCAAAAAAAACGCATTCGCACCAAAGCAATACAGAAACACAACCCAGCCGATCCAGCCCCCCGTGCCCCCGATTCCAGTGCCCAAGGAAGTGCGGTTGAAGGTTTCAGAGAGGAAGAGCGTGAGGATTACGCCGACGAATTTGTAGCCGGAATAGGCAACGAGGTCGAGGAGTTGTGAAGAGGAGGAGATGGAGAGGAGGTAAGTGCCGAGTTTGAGAGTTAGGAGTTCGAGGAGTACGACTGTGAAGGCGGAGGTTGCGGTGTACCCAAGGAGGTCTGGGGTGAAGGCTCCACGGAGGCCGGCGAGGAGGGTTGAGAGGAGGATGTAGGTTACTAGAGCCATCACTGAGGGAGAAGGATCGTTAGTACTTATTTCTATTCGAGGAGATTGGAAGAATACAGGATGATCAGGGCGCTACGTACTTGGAATGTACATGTCTGGTGAGTTGATGTCCTCACGCGGAGGCAGATAGTATCCCTCCTGTCCGTTGTTGGAGAGCCGCTGCTGCCGCGACCAAGGGCGGTGCCGCCATGGGAAGAGAACGATCCAGAGCTTGTTGACGACGTACGAGTTGGAGACGTTGAAGTAATGTTTTATGGCTGAGACGTTGATGAAGCGGTTGAGCTGTTCGGATAGTCAGATATATCCTTTTTATAGCAACTTCATATAACATCCCATCCAAGACGATATGACGCATAGAAAGACAGCTTACATTCTGCTCCACATACTCCTGCCCGGCCATCATCGCCGTCTTTCCGAACTGGACCCCCATCTGGGCCGTCGAGTCGTTCATGAAGCCTCCAAATGCCGGATGCATATAGCTCCCTCCCCCTCCTCCTGCAGGCCCTGAGGGACCTCCTTGTGGCTGCTGGGCATAGCCGTATCCACTTGCTGGTTGTGATGGAGGTACGGGAGGTGGAGGAGATCGTAGCTGGGGGACGCTGGAGACGTGTTGTGGGACGGGGTGGTGAAGGGGTGGGGAGTGGGCAGGCGCTGCGTAGCCTGGACGTTGCATTGTGGATGAGGTGTGGTGGTACGGATGTCGAGAGTTGAGGAGTAATCGGCAGAGAGAGGTGAACCGAAGGAGGTTTTTTTGTGTTCTTTGATGTGGAAGTTGACAGTGTGAGGTGGTAAAGTGACGGTGGGAAGTACAATGGCAAGTCCAAACGTCAGAGTCGATGTCGGCCGTCTCCAACAATTGTGGATTTCCGCCTCCGAACCCACAACCTGGCCTTCCCGTGCACGGCCAGCTTCAGCCACAATTCCCCCAAACTTTCCCCGTCATTGTCTCCCTCACATTCACTCTTCACTCAACATCACACCAACATGTTGGATACCTTTGAGATACTAACAACGTCCGGTGTCGTTCTGTGGTCGCGGTCCTATGCCCCAGTGGGCGCCAACATTATCAACAGCCTCATTCGCGATGTCTTCATCGAGGAGCGCATTGTGCCGGTTGAAGACGCTGCACAGAAACCTACATATAAGAAAGAGGGGTACACGTTGAAGTGGACAATGGCCAAGGACTTGGGTCTCATATTTGTGGTAGGAGGATCTCCTGCATGCCTCTATCTAGCCTTTTGTTAATCTGTAGTTAGGCTGTATATCAATCCCTCGTCCATTTAACGTGGATAGACAAACTCCTCGACAATGTATGCGCACTATTCGTCGGCTTGTATGGTGAACAAGTGAAGAGCAAGCACACTACCACCCTCGATTGCTCAAGATTCAAACCATACTTCGATCGGCAAATGCAGGAGCTAGAGGGAGCTACCCCATCCTTCGGCAAACCAAATGTCGCACTCACACCCCCTTCGAGTTCAGGGAACGATAGTGTGGAGGACACTAGGCTTGAACCGCCCGCAGCACAGAATCAGGCCCAGAAACCTATATTTAATCACGACACATCAACCGACGCAACGCCGGTACCGACGCCAGACGCATCGCGCCCTTCTACACCGGCACCGAGCCACCTGCTGACAGCCAAGGCAGGACCAGGAGGCAAACTCTCAAGAAGGGGAAGGAAAAAGGCAGCTGCAGCTTCCTCTCCTGCGGCGGCATCGTCAGGGGACGAAGCGACGAGACGGAAGACCAGGAGCTCTGCGAAGAAGAACAGAGTATGGAACGAGTTCGGCGCCGACGAGGAGGACGGGTCAGTTGTCCTAGACTACTCCACTCACGACGTGGAAGGCGACCTCGCGCAATCTGGCCCAGCACTGGAGGAAATCAACCCAGAAACATGGGGCAAGAAGACCAGCAAGGGCCAGTTCGTCCTGAAAGATTTGGACGATGAGATGGATGAGATAATAGCGGAGCAGAATGCTAAGAAACAGAGTTCAACAGCAACAGCTTCAAGTGGTGGAATCATGGGGTCGAGTATTGGAGCTATCGGGGGATTGTTCAGGAATGTGGTTGGCGGGAAGACGCTGACCAAGGAGGACCTCGCGAAGCCTTTGAAGGGGATGGAGGACCATCTATTGAAGAAAAACGTTGCCAGAGAGGCAGCAGTGCGGTTATGCGAGAGCGTGGAGAGAGATCTCGTGGGTCTCAAGACGGGAAGCTTTACAAGTACGCCCCCCTTTTTTCTCCTCCCTTAACATCAACTTCCAGTGACTAACCATCATTTCTAGCCATTGAGTCCACAATCCGCACATCCATGGAAACCGCCTTAACCAAAATCCTCACGCCAACCTCCTCCCTCGATCTCCTCCGTGAAATCTCCACCATCAACTCCGCACAGCACCGCCCCTATGTCCTCTCTATCGTTGGCGTCAATGGTGTTGGCAAGTCCACAAACCTCTCTAAAATCGCCTTCTTCCTCTTGCAGAACCACCACCGCGTGCTCATTGCCGCCGCCGACACATTCCGCTCCGGCGCGGTCGAGCAGCTGCGCGTGCATGTGCGGAATCTGAAGGAGTTGAGTAGGAGGGAGGGTGGCGAGGTGGAGATCTTTGAAAAGGGGTATGGGAAGGATGCGGCGAACATCGCTGCGGATGCGGTGCAGTTTGCGCAGAAGAATGGGTTTGATGTTGTGTTGATTGATACCGCGGGCCGGCGTCATAACGATCAGCGCCTCATGTCGAGCTTGGAGAAGTTTGCCAAATTGGCAAAGCCGGATAAGATTCTAATGGTTGGTGAAGCGTTGGTAGGATCGGACTCGGTGGCTCAAGCCAGGAATTTCAACGGTTCGTTCGGGCCCGGGAGAGGGTTGGATGGTTTCGTTATCTCAAAGTGCGACACTGTTGGGGATATGGTGGGCACGCTAGTTAGTATGGTGCATGCCACTGGCATCCCGGTTGTATTCTTGGGAGTGGGACAGCATTATGCTGATCTCAGGGGGCTGAATGTGCAGAGTGTTTGCCGACTGTTGATGAGTTAGGCTGGCTCTTTGGATGCGAGGACTTCGGTCTTTTACAAGCGGGTGGGTGTGCAATAGGTGAGCTGGAAAGAGGTGTTGATGGTGTTTTGATAGCTTTTGTAAGTTGGGGATTTAAGGATGAGAGACCCTGATCATTCTTATATGAGGAAGTAGCTTTGGAAGCAACGGCTGTTGTGCCACTAATGACTATATATAATGTTGAAAACTGAACTTAAATCTGAGTTCGTTATGTTATCAGCTTCAAGAGGGTTCATACTGCGTTGAGATGGGGTTGAGAAATTCCTTTTCCCTTCTGTAGGTACAGTTTCTTGGCATGAAACCATAAAAAGTTCAGATGTTTTTGGGGAAGAAAAAAAGTCCATTAAGAGGTGTAGAGAAGGGCAGGTCTCTTAAAGTAAGATTATCTCTATGCGGATCTCTTAGAAACTGGGGGTAAGATCATCTTTCTTGCTAATGCTTCAGACAATAATACTCGCAAGAGGAGTAAAAATTAGCTCGTTAAGGAACTTCAATGCCTCCAGAAGCGTCTACAAGAAGCCGGATAATCTGTGTCTCTAGAATTATGTTCTACCTATAAAGCATTAGAGGAAATTAGATTCCAAAGCTTAAGAAGCCCGTGATCGAAAAGTAGGACTAAACCAATGTGGAGCGGAGAAGCATATCTAAGAATATCGCTCAAGATCTGGTCTGATAGAGTGAGCCTGTTTGATGTCGCATCTGGTTCTCCCCCTCTTACTTAATCTCTTTGGCCTACGTTTCCGATTTACATATATATATTCTTTCCATTTTACCCCCCTAAGTACTCTGTGGTAGATTGAAGTATGCATATCTAGACTCCGTTGATGCTTAACTTCTATTCAAGACCTGGGTGACATCATGCTAAATTCTCTTTAGCGATCTGATGTCGGCCAAAGCGCTAGGCGGTTTTTGTAAATGCAGTATTTCTATCGCTATTTTAAAGGGGTTTGGTGAAACTAGATATACCGAGTGCTCTATAGCTTTGTTTTGAAAGGGAGAGGTAGCGATGCTAAAGTATCTAAGCGGAAAGGAGAGATATGTGGGAGAAGGTTCGTAGAAAGGAATTATGGAGTATAGGATCGAGACTATCCACCTTTTTGAGATGCAGACATTTGGAAGAAGCGTAAAAAAGGAGATGCTACCGTCTATGGGAGAGTGGATTTAGACAGAGAGTTACGCACAACATACAAATTAAAGAAATATAGGGCTAGAAGGAGAGATCTAGATACATGTTGGACCCCATGAAAGTAAACAGTCTTTAAATAGAAGATGTTTTTACGCTGTCTCCCAGTCTAGATATATATACTCGTCCAAGCAGCACACCCTCTTACAACACAAATTATAGCACAGCTACCAGAGTATTCCACCCAGTTATTGTATATCGCCAAGCGTCAACCACTTAACGCCAACGCTATGCAAAAGATCCCGTCTATCATGCTAAGGACAGAGAAGAGGAGTGGTATCTGAGTAGAGAGAATCGGCGCCTCATGCTCCCGCACAGCAAAGAGAAAAAAAAAAAGGAAGACAATACAGCAATACTCGCACACAGCCTTTAGACGGGAAGTGAACCCTTCATCATGGCCCAGGAGCCCCCTCCTTTCCCAGCTGCTCAGCTCTAATTTCCGCCCTAGCCAACTTCCTCGCCACAGCCCTCTCCCTCTTCAATACCTCCGCAACCCCTTCTCCCGCCCTAAGTCTCGGCACCGCCCCAAGCGGATCCGCACTCCGTCCACCCCAAACCCCTAACCCCCAAGCATTCCCTCTATGAGAACACACGTCGCACGCGCTTGGCGGAGCAGGGAGCACACCTCGGACTGCGCCATCGTTGTCGCTTGCCTCCAGCTCTTCGACTGGCTGAACCCTCGTACTTTTTCCGCATTCCAGTCTGCTTACGACTGGCCCGGCTTGCTTGTCAGGTTGTTCTACCCTAGCCGTATGTACGTGCTGGCTAACCCGTGCGGGTGTGGTGGTCATCGCTTGCTCCTCTCGCCCTGCTGGCTGTTGGCGCGCCCTGGCCAAGGTGGCAGAAGAGGCTGGGAGGGATAAGACCCTCGCTCAGACCCAGAATAGATTGATCCAAAACGACTAATCTCCTGTTTCACCAACGCTCCGACACCTAAAGCTCTGCCCTTCCCCCCTCAGATTTGCGTTTCGTGTGAGTCCTGAAGCCTTACCGTCAACCTCAACCGTCTTTTTGCACGTCGAGACGTACCAGTTCTCTTTCCCGAGGCAGGCCCTCGACGTTTCTCTTCTCAATAGCATATCTCAAACCGTCGCGCACTCTTTTCCATTCGTTTTGCGCTTCATCTTACATTATTTTTGCCTGGCAGGACCTGTTACGAGAGCCTTAATCGTCTCGATCCTATCCTTCAACCTTCAACCTAGCCTTGCCCTCGTCTGACGTCGGCAAACCTCCCAAACACGAGTTTGAACAGTCGTGTTGCAGTGCAGCATGTACTCCAACCTTCCTCATCATGCGGCCATGCCGCCGCCTCAGTCGCGATCTGTTGCGCCCGAAACCTTCCTATTAGACCAGGACGCTCAACAAAGCTTGCCTCCAGACTCAATCGTTGCGCTGCAGCAAGTCGATAACTGTACGTTTCCCTGAAAACAGGCGGTGATCAGAGAGTGGTTCCCCAGATGCACCTTCCCCAGACAGACGTCCGCCAGCTACACTACCTTTCCCCCATCCCCATCCCCTCCCCTCCCCCCGAAAACACGTCCCCCACTGTCGAGCAGCTACTTGGAGCCAGCGCACCACATCCGCACTCCGCCCGTATCTAACTCAACAGCTCTCCTGTTTTCTTGTATCGTTCGTGCTGACCGTTATTCTAGTGAAATACTTCCTCATCTCGGCACCTGTAGACTGGGTACGCGACCAGTATATTCGCCGATTTCTATTACCGACTGGCGAATACGTCTCGTGTGTGCTCTGGTGAGTGCACTCTTCTCTGCGCCGCTGTTGTTTTAGAATCGGCATCCTCTGATCGTCAGTGCTAACCAGTCTTCAGGAACAACCTCTTTCACATCTCCGGTACCGATATTGTACGATGTCTTTCCTTCCGCTTCCAAGCCTTCGGTCGACCCGTCAAGAACTCGAAAAAGTTTGAAGAGGGTATTTTCTCTGATCTGCGCAATCTGAAATCCGGTACCGATGCCTCTCTAGAAGAGCCAAAGAGCGCGTTCCTCGACTTCCTCTATAAGAATAACTGCATTCGTACGCAGAAAAAGCAAAAGGTCTTCTATTGGTACAGCGTGCCACACGACCGGTTATTCCTCGATGCATTGGAGCGAGACCTCAAGAGAGAAAAGATGGGTCAGGAAGCGACCACCATGGCTGTCAGCGAGCCAGCGCTTTCGTTTGAATTCGACTCGTCACAATCACTTTTCGAGCAGCTCACCAAAGCCCAGCAAACCAATTCCTCGTCATTTAACAACCCCAACGTCAATAATGTGCCCTACTCGCAATCAACCTCGCCTACCGAACGGGCTATGGACTCAATGCCGCCCCCTCCTATGGTTCCCCAGGCGATGCCCCCTACAATGCCAGAAGAAACACTGGCACCTATGGCGCCCTACAATGCCATGACAATGGCTCCAAGCATGTCAAACACAATCGTTAACAGCCGAGAACGTGACTACCGTGGGTATGGGGAACGCGATTTGCGTGGATATGGAGATGGATTACAGTATGACCGCAACGGCATCCCAGCACAGGTGCACCAGCGCCACAGTTCGATGCCTTCCTACATGGAATACTCGCCAGCTCCATCATTCGTTTCGTCGCATTACGACGACTACAGTCGGGGCATGTCCTTTGAGCCTCTCACTCCTCCACAGCATCAGATCGGCCTGGGCGCGGAACCGGCTTATATTGCAAACGAAGACACTGGGCTCTATACTGCCATTCCTGAACTCGGCTTATCCACTGCACACAATAACCCGTTCCTGAACATTCAACCGTCCAGTCTGATGGGTGGGGCGTTCCCAAGCGTTACTCGTCCTTTTCCTACTGGCAACATGTACTCCTCGGTCATTGAAGGATCGCCCACTTACAAGCAGAGGAGACGACGTTCTTCATTGTCGACCGGAATCAGCGCCGCAGTGACGGCAACTGGTGGAGCTCACCAGGTGCACCGACCCAGCGATCTGAGGAGGTCAATGTCAAGCTCAGTAATGCCCATTGCGGAGGGAGACGAGTCGAATCATAACTCGCCGACAAACAGCGTCAACAACGGCGCCAGTAGCTTCGTCGGAGAAGTTAAGCCGGTTGTTGACATTTCGAGACATGGAACGCCACTGCACACAATCGAGGATAGCCCACCCCAGCAGCACAGCAACATCCTACCACATGACGATCTCAGCAGCCTTGTCAATGGCGACGTGTTTGAGAACACTCTGCAGCATGCCGCCGTTGCACGGACCGCAGCCGCCCCGGGAGTGTTCCGTCGGGCGAGGAGTGCCACGATGATGGAACTTGGGTCACCTTACCCACAGAAGTCACATTCGTGCCCAATCCCCTCGTGCGGGAGAATGTTCAAGAGGTTGGAACACCTCAAGAGGTAAGCGCCCGCAATTTCCCGTGCGACAGTTTTGATGTATAGCCGCTGACTCGGCGCGTAGACACGTGCGCACCCACACCCAAGAGCGGCCCTACGTGTGCTCTCTCTGCAACAAGGCCTTCTCTCGGTCAGACAACCTCGCCCAGTAAGCTTTTATTCACTTCTATTTATATCATAAAATCCCTGTACTTACGTTATCACTTGCAGACATCGTCGCACACACGAGCCCCGTCAGGACGGCGAGCCGCTCAGCTTCGACGAGGAAGAGCTCGAGAACGAAGAGGAGCAGCTCAACTCCTTGGAGGAAGAGTCACCGGACTCTGGGAACGACTATCTCTCGTCTGCTCTCAACATTTCAACTTCCATTGGCGACATGTCTCAGTCCCTGAACATGGGCACCACGGCGATGGGACCGCCTCAGCAGCTCGTCTCTGCACACCACTACTAGACGTCCCGCCAAACCCATCTGCTCGAAAATCTTTACCATCACGCTATTACGCGCTTTCTTTTATCATTATTTTCTTTTCTTACTGTCTCCTACCATCGCGCGCACATGTATGCAAGTTCGCATAATTGGATAAATTTGGAGGAGGTGGTTGTGGTTGGCAAAACTGCCCTTTATGACGGCACGAACCATTTTTTGCTATTTAGCTCTTTCTCTATTGTGTTCTTCTCATTTCTTTTGCTTCATTTTTTTTTTCATCTGGCTCTTCTATTGTCTAGTCGGACTTTGTTTTCTTCGTTTAGTCGTCTCGGCTCTGCACACGTGCGAAAAGCCTTGGATTCGCATTTGAGAAGCGAGGTGCGACGGATTGGAGAGTTGCTTGGTGCGGGAGTTGGAGATGGACTCAGGCTCGTCGTGTGCGCTCGCGAAGATATCCCAGATGCATGGTGTTGGGTGTCTGTCACATTGGATTGGATAAGAAAGAAAAGAGTGGGTGGCGGGCCTATATCTTAATCGATTCGGTCACTGTATGTATTTTATATCTTATGCAAGTCTGTTATTGCAATGCTTGCTATCCTGTTTTCGCGTGTGCTTCATTGAGATAGTAAGGGAAAGAAGTTTGACTTGGGTCCTGGGGTTTTTAGTTGAGGGAGTAGGAGTTAGGGCCAAGGCGTAAGAGAAGACAAGATGGTGTATTCTGTTTGTTCTCAATAATGGGTTGTTATGAAAATGGTACTAATCCACACATCTTGTAGACACAGCTATCTATATGCTGCGCAAATGTCACAGGCGTCAGTCACTATCACGAGAACTCTCGAGCTCTCGTAACTGTGTATATACTCATCTTCTACTTCCCAAGTCAACTCAAGTCCGCTCCATCGAAAATAGAATCGCCATCTATCTTCGGCCGAAGCTTCACAACCAAGATCGCTCAACGAAAGTCTCCCACTGAAAGCCTCTCAGCCAAAAGACCCCCATACAAGCTCTCTCAGGGTTGTTGAAGGGGAGGGGGAAGGGGGTCCATGGGGCTCCCACTGGTCCAGGTTGGTGGATCTCGACGCTCGTACCAGAAGAGCACAGTGAGATTCTCACCAGCCCCCTTTTAGAAATGCCGCCATGACTAAAAAAGGATTGGAGTTTTCTCGCCCGAGATAATTGGTTCGTTCTAGACTGGAATTGGGGCTTGCACTTGTATGATAGGGCAGAGCTGAACCTTTATCTCAGCGCACGCTAGTTGTACGCTCTATCTGACCCTATCGACGGTGGAGTTTCTCTGAATTCTCCAATGCATATCACACAACACAGTAAGTACACCCTGTACAACAACGTACCGCCCTCGCGAGCAGTGGGGGATTTCCAGTAATCTGATCGGGGACCTGTACGTAAAGTGCAACATGTCAAAGTGCAAAAGGTTCGCAACCTCGACCAGTTTGATACAAAGGGTATGGATATATCAGCAGCTTATCGAAGATGACATGACTTGACTCAATGAGGCAAGGAGCGGCGTCGGTTCGGTTTACCGTGCTGATGGACAGCCATGGCGTCCGAACTAGAAAAGGGGAGGATGCGAAAGAGGCGCTGCCAGCTATGCCCGTGCCCGTTAAGTGGCACTTTCAAAAACCTGTGCAATTGGCCCCCATGTGGCGTCGATGCTGCATAATATGTATGCTGTGAAAAGGGGTGAAGAAAAAAAAAAAAAAA
>ML993860.1:118216-167201 GCA_010093945.1 Delitschia confertaspora ATCC 74209
CGCCTCCCCTCCCACCGTCCGCCTCCCCTCCCACTGTCCGCCTCCCCTCCCACTGTCCCTCTTCCCTCCCACCGTCCCCCTTCCCCCTCCCACCTTCCCCCTCCCCTCCCACCTTTCCCCTCCCACCTTTCCCCTCCCACCTTTCCCCTCCCAAACCAAAGAAACTCGAACAGCCTATCACTTATCAACCCAATTCAAGGCCCGTGATGGCCGCGCCTAGGGTCCGCCCGTGCCCTTCCATACACCACCCCCCTGCGTCTGCGGGAACACTTGTCAAGTCGACATCACCCAGAGGCTCAGAGGCCATGCGCCAGATCGCGGCATGCATAACGGCTTTTTACACTCAGCTTCACGTTCCAACTGGTCCACGACGGAAACTTAATTCTGTTTCTGTCTTCCGCTCATCCTCAGGCTTTCTTATTCTACGCACCTCTTCTCGAAAGAGTGTGGATGCATGACCAGTTTACCAGTGCTCGCTTCACCTTACAGCGCTGCGCCAGACTCTCTCTGAATGTCCACCCAGCAACGCTCGACCAACAACTGAACATCTCCTGCTATATCTTCTCTTCAATCTGCTTCGTCCAGTCCGGCATTGTGCACACTACAGAAACGCTTGCAAATCCGTGACAGGAATCCTAAGTTCGAGGTCGGTCCATTATATCATTCTCTTTCTTCCATCCTTTCTTCATCAATTCTGTTCACATTCCTACAAATAAATAAAGTTGGAATCGATTTCCATATCCTCAAAGGTTGGTTCAAGCAAAGGATTCCAAGACGTTGAACTCGTGCCTCCCCACGGTTCTTCCCGAAGGGGGCGTCGCTTGGCCTTCTTCACCTTCCGATCTTTCCTTTTCCGCTCCTCTACTTCCCGATTCGGCTACGTGATGAGGCCATTTTCATGCGTCATGCAGTCCTCATTGGTCACATTTCCAATAATTCGGCACCCAAAACCCAAACCATCGCTCGCCAGCAAGCGGGTTACTTATCCACTTCGATATGCAGTCAGTGGTCTGGATAAAATGACCTCACGGCCTTCGAGGAATGACCTACATGCGGAGTACAGTACAATTGTCCAACAGCGGACTTGCAGCATGTCCTGTCCATGCAAAAGCGGGCTTCGTTGGAATCTGTGTGGTTACGGAGGAGGGATTCAGACTGTATTCGCCGAAGGAGCGGCTGACTATGCGGTCGTGCAGGTAGGTCTGCAGAGAATGGCCACGACGGCCCCGACGGCCACGACTGTGTAACCTCATGCTGCCGTATCTGTCATTGCGCAGTCCGCCGATGCTGTCTATGGTAAATATTGGTAGATATTCTTCTTTCCATTCGTCCTTATTCCTCACCACCAGCTTTCTTTTTTATTTGTATCTTTCAATTCCTCGTTCGTTGCTTAGGAAACATGTTGCTCTTTCCTCAATTGGATGATGATCCTTCCATTTTTCTTGAACTTTATGGGCAGCCTGCTTGAAGCTCAAAGTATCCGCATCCCCAGCACCCCCAACCAGCTTCTCAATGCATCCTATGCGTATGGGTCACACATCGACTCCGGCCATTAGGATGCTCCTTCAGAATTGCAGATCCTATTGGACGGCACAAAAACGGTCATATCCCTGACTTCTTACCGAAAGACAATACGCCGCACTATCCAGACTCAACGGAAAGTGGATTTTGATCATCTCCAATCTCATTCTTACTCTATCGATTATGTCCATCAGTCCTAGATGCTCAGCACTGTTCATCTGGAGGGAGACTCATGCAGAATGCTACTCTCACCCCCAGAAACCTCCTTCGAGGGGTATATAGCATTCCATTGGGCCATTCCTGACAGAGACTAACAGGCTTCCTATCCAGGGAAAACTGGTTGATACTCGTGTATGCTTGAAAAGAACATCCGAATCATATATTACTAAAAGCATAAGCTCCTCGTACAGGGGCATGGAAAATTTGTGTTCAATATAGGTACAAACAGCACCAACCCACCAGCTCAGGAACCCCCTCAGTTTGCTGCATTGTACGGGCCTGGTGGAAAACGGCGCACTCACCTCCAATGAAACTTGATTTGTATTCATATATATTCTCATTGAAGCCCACACTACAGAACGCTGCCAAAGAAAGAAGAATACCTCTTAACAATTCCTGCTTATAATATCTTCTTACAAGTTTCATCATCATCAAGTTTATCAATCTCAAATCTCAACACTAAATTCTCAAGACCACACCCCCATCCTCTCGTCATCGTCATCGTCATCGTCATCATCATCGTCAACATCACCAGCACCTTCCCTCTCCCCTAACCTAGAATCCTAGCGCACTATTAAAAGCATCCGCCGCCTCCTGTGCCTTCAGCCCCCCACTCTGCTCCGCCGCCTGGTCACACAGCGTCACCGCATCTGCGCTGGCCTTGCACTTATTCACCAACTGATCGCATATGAACTGTGATATGACCTTGATGTTGAGGGCCGATCCGTGCGGGAAGTTGGTCAGGTCGGTGGCTTCAAAGGCGTCTTCTTTACGGCCATCGCTGGGAGGACCGAATTGGATTGTCGGATCGGCGCAGCTGCCAAAGTCGACGCCTGTGGCGGCGGCATTGTTACCAGCGGTGGCATTTTTGTTGTCATTTTGGTTGTCGTCGTTGTTGTTGTTGTTGTTGTTGTTGTTGTTGTTCGCTGCGTCGTTGTCCTGATTCTGATTCTGGTTGTTGGCGTTGTTGTTATTCTGGTTCTGATTTTGATTTTGGTTTTGATTCTGATTCTGATTTTGGTTCTGATTTTGGTTCTGCTTGTTCTTGTTCTTGTTCTTGTTCTTGTTCTTGCTATGCTTATTCTCTTTCTTGTTTCCCTTGTTGTTTTTGTTGTTGTTATTGTTTCCTGCATTTTGGGTAGCATTGCATGCGTTTACCGCTGCAGGTGGAGCAACAGCGGTCGCATTACCAGCCGCAGTTCCATTCCCGGCAGCTCCCCCGACATCCTGTCCCGCCACCGCTGCAGCGAGCTCGTCATCGGACAAATCGTTCACGATCAATTTCTTGGTGAAGATACAGCCCTCAGGGTCGTCCTGATCATCACAGGTGTTCCCCGCAGCAGTTGGATCCCCAATCTCTCCTGGGGCAAAGGTAGAAGCTAGATTGGCGTCCGCAGCATTTCCGCCAACGGAGACAATCTGCCTCGCCAGTTCACTGGCAATCTGCTTGTTCAGTTCGATTGCGCCGTCACTGGCAGGATCCTGGTGCTGCTGGAGGGCGGCGACCTCAGGATTGACAGCCTGAATGGAAGTGCAGGGCGCGGAAGCCAGACCCACGGAGCCAGTGTTTCGCTCGAGCGCCCGGTAGATGAGGGCGGCGACCTGGCCGTCGAGGTCTCCGGCGGCCTTAGCGTTGGTGAAGGCTTGGTCGGCGGTAGCAAGCTGCAGACAGTCTGTATCTGCAATCTTGCCTGCGCCTTCGGCCGCGGCTTTGGCGCCGAGGAGACCAAAGACGGAGGATTTGATGTTGTTTGGGTTGTCCAGACCTAGGAGTTCATCCATTTTGGTGATGAACTTGGCATGGGATTTCTCCTGGGGGACTTCGCGGCGGAGAATGGGGCTGGCAGTCACGGCTCCGATGAGGAGGTGGGAGAGGAGCTGGTACTTCATGATGGATTGATTCGTCAAAGGGCGCTGAGTAAAGTATGGGGAAGAAGAAGAAGAAGAAGAAGAAGAAGAAGAAGAAGAAGAAGAAGAAGAAGAAGAAGAAGTAGAAGTAAAGTCTAAAGGAAGTTATGTGTGGAAATAGGAACCGGTCCGCAATCGAATCGTTTCTCCAGGAACGATCGTTGAAAAAAGAATGGAAGTGGTGGAAACGAAGAAAGAGTGTAAGAGAACGAAAGAAGAAAGGACTTTTGTAGACTCAAGGCTTGAATGAAGGGAGCATTATGCCGCCATGCCTTGGGTTTATATATCGGCATGGCATGCGAGTTGCTGTTCGAGGACTGGTGACGTTAGTCGGTGCTTGGGATCCGTCATTTGCGCTGGAAACGTGGAGTCGTCGCATGATGGAACCTCCTGATTCGGTTTATTCTTTGGTGAATCAATTTGGGCGCCAGTTCCCCTCGTTGTTCAGATGTGCTGCTTGCTGAAAGAGTGAAGGAGGTTGATGGAGATTACGAAAACAAAGTATGATTGGTCGGCTGGCGAGGAGCTCGGACAGGGGAGTGGTGAAACTGTCATGGAGACCTCAACTGCTTCATCCGAGTCAGAGCATGCTGTGGATTCCAATGCAAAACCACATTCACTTCTCAGATAGGATAGTCTCAGATTTAAATTATCTGCTATGCCCAAGTTGTCTCAAGGAAACTTTTGCGCTTGGATGTTCGGAACGATCAACCGGACTTGAAGCTTTCCTGAGGCACTCAATTCGGCGTGGTACGAAGATAGCAAATGGTTTCCTTTGTCGCCCGCGCTTAGGTGCTTAGACAAGAACTTGTCGTTATGCTTGCGTGAGTTTTGGTTTGGTCTCCACTGTGAAGATCTGATATGCTGTTGATGGGAGTGCATCGGTGTAGCAAGTAGAAGCGACTTGTTCAAGGAAAAATGGTTAAGAACTCAGAACTCGTACCAGAAAGCGGTCTCCCGCCTGCTAATTGCAGTGGGCAGGCACGAGAATGTTGGGAGGGTTAGTTTGAAGCAGGCACCCAATTGTGTGTCTTCCCTTTCTAATAACTTCTCCGGGAACAGAAGAACTCGACCCAACATCAAGCTTTGGAAGCGAGCTTCGGAGAATATCGAATCACCAAGCGCCTAGATTCGGCCTCAGGTTCATCTTTAACTCAATCCTATACGTGGACATGTTCGAGACAACCTATAGAGGCTAATATGGTGGAATCACTCCCAAGACACAGCCCGTCTCATCCTATCTTAACAAGCTCGTGGGGCTATTGAACCTTATTCTTGCCTCCGCGGCTTCCAGCAGGATGGCCTAAGAATGCATACATACAAACCGTGAAGCTTAACAGAAGGGGCTCCTTTGTTTACATTCAGGAGTTGTCTCCTTCTTCCACTGCCGCGTCATGGTCTAGACAGGCATCCATATATGTTTACTTAGCATAAGGCTGAGGATGGAACAATTTTCTGCCACTTTGTGCCAAATTTCCCAAATGTAATCAAGACATTATATTACTTCATCCCATTATCGATTTCGGTCCCCTTGGCCGTCCTTCATATCGATCCTAATCAATCACTCAATTCCAAACACCTCACCGACATCTCCTGAAAGTAAGTCTACCTATCCAATATGTCCCACACCAAAATCAGCACCATCAGCCGCCCATTCGACGCGCGGCACGTCGCTGGCGTAGCTGTGGTTGTACCGGGGTCAACCGCACAGTGCATGCAAAGAGGGACTGGTCTCCATCGATCTTCTTCCGTGTACAGTTCAGCATCGAATTGGAACTCCGACTCAAACTGGAATCCGAACTCAAATTTTACTATGGTCGACGAAGAATCCCGCCCTCAACATGTGGATACAACTTCCGGAAATGGTTACAGCAAGCTGCGGCCCCATTTGAGCATCAAACGATCTTTTTCGCGACTGAGATCGCGGTCAAGCTCCCGGTCCAGATGGAGGGAAAAACCGACATCACAATCAGATTCCGCGTCACAACCTCGATCTCATCTGGAAAACCAGTATACCTTTCGCATCTCCAGTAGTAGGAACAGTAGCAGAACTGGCAACGACGGCCGTACCCATCCCCTTTCACATGGCAATAATAGCATCATTACCAGGCCGATTAGGTCAGACTCTGGCGTAAGCGTCTCGGGCACAGCTATTGATCTGAGCTCTGTACCACTGTCTGAACGCCCCCTTGGATTCAAAGAGATCATGAGAATATCCAGCTTGGAGGAGAGAATGAAACTTTACAGGAGAACGAGAGAGTATTGGGCGCAAGCTGATCATGGGTTGAATGAGTGGGTATGGTCTGTCCGGAGAGAACTGGATCTGTAATTACAAGAAACTCTCTAGGAGATGGTGAAGTGATGTGTAATGTACTTATCGCCGCCTTCATTAGGCATGTTGCGTGTATGATAAAGGAGACTGTAAAATGTATAGGAGACTGTGCTCAATTACATCTTGAGCGCCGCTAGGTGCTGTTGCTCACATGAATCTGCTGTTGTCCATTGAATCCGTTACTGCACCGAGCTGAATAGGAAACCGGTTCCCGGCCGGCTGAGACCCAGGGATGTTGTTTTTTAAGCAACCCAACGTTGGAAGTTGCTCTCAACACGTACTACTGCTACTACTGCTCACGAGAATCCGCCAGCCAATATTAATAGAGCTTTTTTTTTTGGTTTTTAAAAAAAAATTCAGTTTACGTGGGCGGGTGACCTCCTCGCCAGAAAGGCTTAGGGACACTTTAACACACTTTCTTCGTTATTGCCTGTAGAGTTGTAGAAAGACTTTTCTTATGAGAAAAGATGAGACTATAAAGTAATAGAGGAGGCTTTGGCTTCATATGATTGATAATAATACTGCTAATAATAATAATTCAATTCAAACATGCTACCCGGTTCCCAATCAGGTCTATGAATACGGGATACCAATGCCTAGAGCAAAGTGGGCCCGGCTCTGGAGGAGTATCCCTTTAGAGTCCAAACCATTTGCCTTATCCTCACCTTATACCATTCCAGTCTGGATGAGGCTCACGTGGGTCTGTACACGGCCACACCGTTGCGTGACTGACCTGAATGAAGAGGTTCAGATGGAAGGAAACCAAGAGGGAGAGGAGCGGAGACCGCCATAATTCATATGTGCTAAAGCCACCGAATATGTTCATTAACATGGTGTGAGCCCTTAAAGGTGACGTGACTGGAGACGGTGGCGGTGAGCATCGTGAAAAAAAAAAGTGAAAGGTAAAGAGAAAAGAGACAGAGAAAAGAGCAGAGCCAGCCGCCAAGACAAGAGGCAATAAATGCTACTTCATCTGACTTTTATGTTTCAAAGCCATGTTCTAAAGAGATGACGGTGGTGAGAGTGCCAAAAGGAGTGTAGGATGAGTGCGGTCATAACCAATTCAGTTTGGGCTGAGCAGACCTATATGGAAATCTTTAATTTACCGTATGAATGCCTACATCTTGAAACTACGGCTAAAAGGTGGGAACATAGAGCAAACGCAATAGGGGGCATCACTAATGTTAGTGCTATCCGTTCAAAGTTGAAATCATTTGCGAGAATATAACAGACAACACTATATCTAATTGAATCCCACGAAAATTTTCAGACATGTCAGTTTTTGAGCGAGACTCGTAGGCTACCGTTTGGGCCACTAAACAGTTGAATGATGGACTGGGACCATTTAGAGGAGATTTTGTCGGGTTGAGCTCAGAGATTAATATAATTTGACATTACCGTTCCAATATGTTAATCACAGCGGGTTCTTTCAATTTCAGTTCGGGAACAGGCGTAGGATACGTTCAATTCGAGATGCTGATGGGGAGAGTGAGGTGGTGATAGACGAAGTCTGATGCGCCCGGAGGTGGAGAAACATTTCCGCCGCCGCCTGCGCCAAGATTTCCGCCAATGTCCGAAAGCTATCGACATACATCAACTACAGAGTCCAGTATCTCTTCAGCGGACCCGGTTTGCTGACGGATGCGAAATTATGCTTTTCGAGAACGGAGTCTCAAATAAATGATTCACATATACTGCTAATCCTGCCAGCCTATCAGCTTCCTCCCCTTCTCCGACCACACTACCCTCTCACATCTGCCGGTACCTGCGAACTCTAAGCCAAGATGGCACCGCCGAAAGATCGTAACCCTGAGAAGCTCGAGGATTTGCGACTCCGTTCCAGGCAAGAATACCTTGCGAAGCGCGAAGCCGAGCAGCTCGCGCTCCTCCGTAAACAGGTCGCTGAGGAAGCAGAGGAAGAGCGCACCAACCCTTCTCTGAGCAAATCTGAGCTCCGAGAGTTCGCCCGGAACCGTGAAACACTCCGGCTCGCAGAAGAGCGTCTTGCCATCGACGACCACCTTGATGGTTACCTTCTTCCAGACGCCGATTACAGTAATAAAGCGGAAGTGTTGAACAGGCGGCACAAGGAAGAGAAATACGTCACAGAGATCGAAGAGTGGGAAAATGAGCAGACGACGAAGGCTAAAGCGCAGATAACACGGCCTACAGTGAAGCAGGATGACTACGAGTATGTGTTTGACGATAGCCAAGGCATCAACTTCGTTGCGGATGCCGCGAGTCGCCTTGACCCGGAGAAGCAAATGCTTCAGCGCATGCTGGACGAGGCCGAAAAAAAGGCGCAGACTATCGATGAGACACGAAAGAGTCTGCCTATGTACACATTTCGAGAAGAGATTCTGGCAGCTGTGGCAGAACACCAAGTTCTGATCGTAGTCGGCGAGACCGGAAGTGGCAAGACCACGCAGCTTCCACAGTATTTGCATGAGGCAGGGTATACAAAGGGTGGCTTGAAAGTTGGCTGCACACAACCTCGTCGGGTTGCAGCGATGAGCGTAGCAGCTCGTGTTGCGGAAGAAATGGGCGTGAGGCTAGGACAAGAAGTCGGATATGCCATCCGATTCGAGGATAAAACCAGCGAAAAAACCATTTTGAAATACATGACGGACGGCATGCTGTTGCGGGAGTTTCTGACAGAACCTGATCTAGGCGGTTATGCCGCACTGATGATTGATGAAGCCCACGAAAGAACCCTCCACACCGATATCCTTTTCGGCCTCGTCAAGGATATTGCACGATTTCGGCCTGATTTGAAGTTGTTGATCTCTTCTGCTACTATGGATGCTCAAAAGTTCAGTAAATACTTTGATGATGCTCCCATTTTCAACATCCCTGGTCGCCGGTATCCAGTAGACATCCACTATACTCCACAGCCAGAAGCCAACTATCTGGCGGCAGCAGTAACCACAATCTTCCAAATCCATCTTTCACAGCCACGAGGAGATATTCTTGTCTTTTTGACGGGACAGGACGAGATTGAAGCCGCACAGCAAAACCTGGAAGATACTGCACGGAAACTGGGTTCGAAAGCTCCGGAACTCATCATATGTCCCATTTATGCAAATCTGCCTACCGATTTGCAAGCGAAGATCTTCGAACCCACGCCTCCGAAAGCTAGAAAGGTGGTCTTGGCTACCAATATCGCTGAAACCTCCCTCACTATCGACGGCATCGTTTACGTCATCGACCCGGGTCTCGTAAAAGAGAACGTATACAATCCTCGCACGGGTATGGAATCTTTGGTGGTTACACCATGTTCACGTGCTTCGGCGAATCAGCGTGCTGGCCGTGCTGGTCGTGTTGGGCCGGGCAAATGTTTCAGGCTATACACAAAGTGGGCATTTTACAACGAGCTGGACGAGAGCACCACCCCAGAAATCCAGCGGACAAATCTTAACTCCGTCGTTCTGATGCTCAAATCCCTCGGCATCAATGACCTTATCAACTTTGACTTCATGGACGCCCCTCCCGCTGACACCCTCATTCGCGCCCTCGAGCAACTCTATGCCCTCGGCGCCCTCAACGACAAAGGCGAACTTACCAAAATCGGCCGCCAAATGGCCGAATTCCCTACAGACCCCATGCTCGCCAAAGCTATCCTCGCCGCAGACAAGTACGGCTGCGTCGAAGAAGTCCTCTCCATCGTCGCTATGCTCTCCGAATCCGCTGCCCTCTTCTTTCGCCCCAAGGACAAGAAAATCCACGCTGATTCAGCCCGCGCACGGTTTACGAACAAGGAGGGTGGTGACCATCTTACATATTTGAATATTTGGAATCAGTGGGTCGATGCAGATTTCAGTCCGATTTGGTCTAAGGAGAATTTCTTGCAGCAGCGGAGTTTGACACGGGCGCGGGATATTCGAGATCAGTTGCAGAAACTGTGCGACCGCGTTGAGGTCACCATCTCCACCTGCGGAATTTCCGATCATGTCACTATCCGCAAGGCCATTACCGCTGGATTCTTCCCCAATTCCGCCAGACTGCAAAGGGGAGGCGATTCGTATCGTACGGTCAAGAACGGCATGACGGTGTACTTGCATCCGAGCTCGACGCTGATGGAACAGAGGCCGAAGTGGGTTATCTTTTATGAGTTAGTGCTCACGAGTAAGGAGTATATGCGCAGTAATATGCCCATTGAGCCGGAGTGGTTGGTCGAGGTCGCGCCGCATTATCATAAGAGAGGGGATTTGGATAAGTTGGGGGTGGATAAGAAGATGCCGAAGGGGCAGGGGAAAGCGGGGGGCTGAGGGAAGAGGGGGGATGAGTTGAAGGAAAGACATTTGGAACACTTTTGTTAGCATGCGGAATGCTAACCTGCTTCAGGCGTTGGCTGGGAGGAGGAACTACGTGGGTGATGGAGTATGGAGCGATGAAGATGGTAGAAGAAGCTCAGATATATTGGAGACAAGAATGTGGCGGTCAATGTTTTATGGGAGTCCGGAGTACTTCACCAAGGAATGCTGTCATGCATTGACTGGTCGGTGAAGCACAGGAGGCAAAATATCCGCGTTGGGGCATTGCGAGTTGTAGTGTATGCGTAACACAGGATCAATAGCATTTGATAGGAAACCAATAGAAGTACCTACTTTATCCATTCTCACGTCCTTTGCGGGAGAGTTTTGTACATGGTATTGTGCCATCAGGTCTGCCCTTATTGGTGAGTGCTCTTCTTACAAAATGTCTTTATGGAGGTCTGCTAGAATATGTCCTTTTAATTTCGATTATAGAAAGATTTTATGGGGTTCTGGAGGTAGTATGCAGAGAGCTTCCTGGCATCCATTGGCTCAAGTTAATATGGTTATAGTTATTAATCCGAAGTGCTCGCGAATTCTTGTATTTTGTGATGTTCTGGAGGATACGTCACATCATATAAGCATCACGGAAAGTTGAGGAAGAGGTGAAGCCATCAGAAATTCCATTTTTGAAAAATGACTATCAAGTTGAGAGCTTCTGTCTTCAAATCGAGAACCTAGGAATACATCGAACCAGCATACAAGAAATCAGTCGAAATACCCATACTATACCCGAAACTCGATGTAAAAAATTACCATGCCCCATCCGTTGTACCAGTTTTGAGGAGATGCTAGCTTACCATCTAAGCAAGTCTTCTACTTTGGGCACGGCGTCCCTCCAGGGAGCGGGTACTGTTTTCACTCTATCCGGCTAAATTAGCTTGAGGCAGCAGTTATATAAGCTAGTCTTTTCATACCTCTATTGGTCCATATATTGGACTGCTACATTTTCAAAAGGTAATGTCTCAGTTCTTCTTCAGGTTCATCTATGAAATAGATTCAAGCGTCGTGCGAGAACCATACTTTCGGGTTCAAGCGTGAAATTTACTAATCTATATATACAGACTGCTAAATTTCTCCGCTACATCATTAGATGGTGTCTTGTAAGAGGTAATGTTTCAGATCCTTCTTCATATACATCTATGAAATAGATTCAGGTGTCGCGCGTATACTATACTTTCGGGTTCAAGCATGGGACTAAACAAATCAATTTAAATTATTAATATCCACATGAAAGGAAGGGCGCATTTCAGTGGAGGCGTCAGGATGCAGCGTCTTCCTGGGAGGAGTTCAATGAGCAAGCTTACTTTCACAACTTGTATAAATAACCATCGACATTGTGTGCAAATTGTTGAGCAGCTCGTCTTTTGATCTTGACCATACTGACAATATTATCCTATGGCTCCCCTACTCTTTATCGTGACACTCGCGGCGGCAGTTGCGCCTCTAGTTCAAGCCCACTGTACGTTAACAGTCACTTGATGATTGAATAATATGATCGCTTCCTAACACGGAACAGTTACTTTCGTCCGTGTGAAAGCCGATGGCGAGTGGAAGAAACCCCTGCAATACATCCGGTAACGCTGCTTCTCGACTTGCCACAAGGCTTTGGAAATGCTGAACTCCGCAAGTAATAAAACCTCGCCATACGACGAATGGAGGTACTACAACTCCAATTTTCTCTACCGCTTCTTCAACTGGCCGACATACTACATTGATCGACCAGAGTCGGTTCGATGCGGTCGCGGCAACATGGATCATGCGAACGCCACCGAGATCCTGACAGTGAAAGCAGGAGACACTCTCGAAATCGCGCAGCAGCGATGGGAACCAGATGAATGGACGGATGAGATGTTTTATAACTGCTCGGATGATCGTGGGACTTGCCATCCCCAATATGCACAGGTGTGTAATGTGTATATGATGAGATTGAGATCCGCAGCAAAGGATGCCGAAACAGACAACAGTAAGAGCGGTTATACTAACAAAACGCCAAGGACTTCAATCATCCTGGTCCTCTACTCATTCATCTCTCTAAAGTCCCGGAGGGCCAGGATATCCGCACGTACGACGGGACCGGCGAGTGGGTCAAGATCCATACCCTAGGATTGCAAAGTGCGCAGGAGCGGCCCTTGAATTGGGTATTGTATAAATCTAAACCGCCGCATGTAAGTATATCCTCCCCACCCTCCTTCTTCCCTACAGTGACTGATATCGAGAAAGCTCACGTTCAAAATCCCGGCTCAAACCCCAGCAGGGCACTATCTCATGCGTATGGACGTGATCTGGTCCGGAATGACAAACGAGTACAACCCGGTCGGCGAGAAGGGCATTCTGGCC
The DNA here is from genome assembly GCA_010093945.1 of Delitschia confertaspora ATCC 74209. NCBI lineage: Eukaryota > Fungi > Ascomycota > Dothideomycetes > Pleosporales > Delitschiaceae > Delitschia > Delitschia confertaspora. Next base: position 130,850 of record ML993860.1, read on the forward strand.
GAGATGTACCCCAGTTGTGCGCACCTCAATATCGTGAGCAACTCCACGGCTGTCTTTCCCAAGGGCGTCAAGATTCCGGAAATTTTTGCTCCGGAAGCACCCGGTAAATACTCTTTCTGCTTTGAGTATATGTAGTTGCAGAAAAGTGCTGACACTGAAGTAAGGCATGACCACATCGTGGAGTATGTATAAGCTTGAAAGCATTGATGCCAATTTTACTTACCCAGGCGGTCCTTTGTGGAACGGGGAGAAGCTGATCGTGGACAAGCCTACCTAAGCACCGTAACATTTTGAGTCATTCTTGGGTCTCATATACTTAATGGTGACAAGGCCTTGGATGTTCAAAAGGATCGTGGAAGTGTTCCAACAATACATGGCGTTTCCTGGCTTACTCGACCTTTGTATACTGCCTACATCTAACTCTAAACTCTCGAATCCAAAGCGACTTCGCATGGATAATGAATGTTTCCTATGGAACGGTCTACAAACGAATATCTAGAATAGTATCATCGTAGTTTTTTTTTCCATCTTGTTAGTATTTCACTTGCTCAATAATATAATCATGGTTGGAATCGAGGGGCAAGAACAGCAATCCATGCGTCACCAGATGCTACAAAGCGCGCTAAACACTTTCTAAATTGGGCATCACGACAAGGTGGAAGAGACAAGGAATATCCAGAAATTTTCGAATAGGTGAGATGCCGTCAGATTAGGCAGAGATCCCTCGTCGACCTTTTCCCATCTTTCCACCCTGCGTCTCCATTTTTATTTGCTTAACATTCCCTCCCCCTCCTGCCTTATTTTTCTCTTAGTTTTCCCTTTATTTCTCGCTCTCCCCGTTTTTACAACATCGTTGTTATATTTCCTCACCACCCATTCTCCTCCCCCTATCTCCGCATTGTCCGCCTTCTCTCATTCCGGCAATCTAAGTACAATATGCCCCACTCCCACTAACAGTACAATTATTCCCGCAGATGGCGCTGAGCTGCCACCGCGTCTGCGCATTGCACACGTAAAGCGATTTGCCCGAACAGGTGTAGTGGCCTGGGGAGCAAGGGGCGCTGGAGATTTGCTGATTGGGTGCGGCTACGGGATCAGGAAAGGGTGCGGCAATGGGGCTTGGTAAGGCGAGGATGGAGGTGGTGGTGATGAGGAGGGCGGTGAGGGGAGTGAAGATGGCGGGGAAGCGCATGGTTGGGCGTTGTTAAGTGGTGGAGTTTATGGGGAAGCGTGAGGGGCGCTGGAGCAGGACTTTGCTGGAAGTTTTGATTTTTTGGAGGAGGGGGTTGGAGGTGAATTGCGGTGTTGAATTGGACAGGAGATAGAGAGGCGCGGTAATATTGTTTACTCTGAGTAGGAGAGCAGACGAAAGGGAGGTTGACTTGGGGGTGATGAAGGGAACTGGAACTGGCAGCTAGCTCTTTTATATTTGACTCTGGTCCGCTCGTCTTCCTTTCTCCGCCTACATTTCATTCCATTTCACATCTGCCTTATTCAATATCTCACCTGCATATCCAATACATACGCCATTTAGGCTGTTCCTTTTTATCTTCAAGCAACCTATTGGTAGGTGCTGTATGGATCAAGACCCTTTTCTTCGAAAGGCAGAAATCGTAAGAACTAGTAACTGTGCGTCTTACGTCAGCAGCAATGAATGCGGGGAAGATGCCAGCGGTCACGGCAGTACACTATTTGGATAAGCTCCGGGGCCTCTTAACCCTACATACACCGGCGCGAATAGTAAGCAATACCGCGGATATATATTATTAATGCTAAGAGAGCCGCTGCATTTGAATCTATGACTCGTCTATGCGCCTCTACATGGGGCCCGTCAGTGCGGCGCTCGAAACTATTATACTCAGCGGTCGTGAGACCGATCATGGCCTATGGCGCACAAGTTTGGGCTGTTCAAGCGGACAGTTCAGCAATTGCTCAATCTTAAACTGCCCAGCTGCGGATAGTCCAAAATAAATGCCTTCGAAAGGTGCTTGGAGCATACAAAAGAACTCCTACAGCAGCAATAGAGAAGGAAAGTGAAACGATGCCAATCGATCTATATCTTGAATCACTGGCAATAAAAAGGGCAGCGGTGACCGCAAACCACCCGGTCACAGAGGAAATCAAAGAGAATACCGAAAAGATTTGGATAGCAACTAGGCGGATTGAGAAGAGCCACAGAAGGGGACGTCCTTCTTACCAGATTAAACAACCCTCCACTAGAATTGATCAGCTCCGATTTCGAGCACAAGAAGCAGTTGAAAAATATGAAGTTGTATAATATACTGGCTCTGGGTCAAGGCAAGGTGGAACAATCCAAGACTACCGCAAGCACGTAGCTATGGACGAGGTAATGATGGCGGCATGGAAAGAGAAATGGCAGCAGGAAGCCAATAAAGTTGACCGGAATGCAGCCACCTGGGTGGGGGGATGGGAAAGCCAACCGCTTCACCTCTATGACGGCCTTCCTAAACATGAAGCAACTGCAGCCTTTCTACTGCGTACTGAAGTCCTTGGACTAAATGACTGGCTGGCGAGGATTGAAATACCGGGAATCACCCCAGGCTGTCCATGTGGGACTGGACGGCAAACCCTCCAACATATCCTGGCATTCTGCCCCAACCATATCCAATCCCGTGCAAATCTTATTTTAAAGACAGGCACTACAGAGCTTCAGGAGATGCTGAAGGAGAAGAGAATGGCCAAAGCAGCTGCACAATGGCTCCTAGAAACAAACATACTTGAACACTTCCAAGTTACAAAGGCTATTGCAAAAGAAAATACAGGGGACTGGGCCCCCTTCCAACTAAACCAGGCAGTGTCATAATAACCTCTCTGTTGCCTGAGCGGCAGCACTGGCAGATAGGGAACAACTACTAGCTGGTGAAAAAAACTCATCATAACTATATTGGAATGTCTGAGGGTAGGGAAAAGGCAAAGATTTTGGAATCTAGAGTGACATTTCTCTAGAGTTGGGTTTACTTTGCTCTAAGCATTTGATATTACTTGTTCATAGACCCGATTGGGAACCAGGTAGCACCTTAAATTGAATTATTACTATTACTATTATATTATTAATGCTTATGGAGGATATTGATCCTTGAAAACTTTAGTCCTACTGCCTATGATGACATGCTCTGCAGTGTCTGTGAGGGGAAGGAGTTGTTGGTCCCGCATGTCTTCACAATACTCAGCAAATCATGGTTGCACATATGAAAGGGAAGTCTTTATCTTATGACACCCCAGGAGAGAATTTAACCTAACCCTGCAAATTCTCTCATATCGCAAGCGCCGTTCTAAAACTGCTAAAATATAGGCAAATATGTAATTGACGATCTGATGCCGACAACTCTCATTGGGAACTAATCTCTGCGTCTGAGATTTAGAAGACTGGGGGTAAAAAGGAAGGGAATGAGATTTTCCATTTAAGACTTTGCTAAACCATAATTACGCTCTTAAAGTACTGGGGGCAGTTCTTAGAGAAGATAGGAAAACCGAGATAGGAGCAAATCTAAAGGGAAACGTGGGTGAGACGATGACTTAATAATTTCGTCGGTACTAGGATGTTGTCTATAGTATAGTTGTAAATGCGCCCTCACCGGGAATGGACGTTGCCTTCCAGTCCCTTAACATACACATATCGAATGAGGCTAGGTTTGGGGAAAATTTTAGTGTTTGTGAGTAATGAAGGTTGTGTTTGGCAGAACGGAAGTGCTCATGATATTATCCTTGGAAATGAATGAATTGATTGATAGTTATGTCTGCAGTCGAAGGAGTGACAAACATATATACATGAGATCATGTGGTTACAGGACTCAGGGAAGGAGTGGAAACATATAGTAATGTAATATTGTCTGTCACGTAGTTTGGCAAACCTGCTAGAACATTCTAGCATAGAGAGATTGCTATTCCAAAAGTGAGGTGTCGGCATAGGATATGGAATGAATTACCCTGTCTTTAGGAAGTCGGCATATCAGGAGCTTCAGATTATCGGAAGAGGCAGCATCGAGCAATGCCTGAGGGCCCTCCCATGGCCTGTAGATCGTCTTGAAGAGGGTTGTGAACTTCATTTTCTATATCTTGACGTTTGTGAAGGGTATGGTCGACGTAGAAGGATTCTCGTTATTGGGTTCAAAGGATGAGCGTTGTGCAAACAGAGATCGACGGATTCGGACCTCATACCTTGGTGAGCTTAGATATCTGGTCTGAGATTTCGCGCCTACCCGTACCTGGCACTAGTCAGTTATGACCAGGTCGGATACAGGAACATGGTCAACATACGGCATGCTGTTGGTTCAGCTCCTTCACTGGTACTGGCACTGTTAGGAGTAGCACTCGCAGCTGGTTCCGAAGCACTATCTGACTCTGAAGCTTGGTAGTCCTGGGATCAGCTGTGGTCTGATTACTAGCGAGAGGCTGCCCATGGGCGTGGGATTGGCATTAGGTCCAACCGACAGTGCTGGGAAGCCGGGAGGTGGAGGGATCCATCCGCCAGCAACCGCGGCTCCGAGAGGAATAGCTAGGAGGCCAGCAGCAACTGGAACGCGACCAAAGCAGAATCTTAATAATTAGTCTCGCAAGCAAAGGATGGAGGAGAGTGATTTACCAGATTGGTGACAAGGTAGATGAAGTCTGATCCAACAGATGTATGGGTATAACGCTATCTGCGGTGACCCCAGAGATATATTCAGTGGTAAATCGACCCAATTGGAAGGTTGTAGATCCGTCATCTTCAAGTGGATAATCTTCAGAGGTTTCCTCAGTTGGAGTTGAGGCAACCTCAGGAGGAGAAGGGCTTAAAATCGGGGATGGGATAGATGAACCGCCTTGGTTAGGAAGGATAATTCCATCCTCAGGGTGTATCGAGTTCCCGATCTCCTAGTACTGGCCATTGAGTTCCCATTTCTCTCCCCACTTACTTTTGCCTAAGATATATTGCTCAATGACATCCGTGTATGCATCGGGTTAGTGAGTGGGTGTAACGTTTAATGAGGTTCTGGTTCGGCTGAAAATCACCGTATTTCACTTTGGAAGTGATGCTGAGTTAGTCAAGCGGTATCCATTGTCCATTGCACATGTTGCCATATCCCAGGTTATCGCTCGAGTAGACAGCTAACTCCTCTTTTGTTGAAGTTCTCAATATGGACTGCTCATTGCGATTTTCGGAATACACCTGTATAAAAGAAGTTAAAGCCAAGAAGGCTGTAAGTAGAAGGGCTGGTGTAGAAAGATCGTGATCGGGTATGATAGGTTTGACAAAATTTTTAGTAGGAGAGGTGAACAATTGGGAAAGAAAGAAGGAACAATGTGTTTAAGCGCGAAAATGCATCGAATGGAAGAATCTATGCGGCGAAAGATGAGCCAGCCCAAATACCGTAAATAATTTCGTTTCAAGTCCTTATTGCGATGAGAAACTCCGTCTTCGAGTGGCTGCAAAGGCGGGAACGAAGGCTTGTGTTGACCTCTCAAAGGACTGGATGACATTTATTCTCGTCGGATGCAAATATATAAAGGTAGAATAAGCGAGAAAATGGATGAATTTGTGCCCGGTGTATGTTAGTACATCGTATAGAGTGTTAGAGTCCAGTGAACATATCTCTAACGAACCCGTAACCCAAGAATAGAGAACACTGATCCAATGTCCATAAAGTCATGCGCTATCTTGTTACCGTGTGAAAGCAATATACTGTCGACATGTGACTCTTGAAATCCGTATACCGCCATGTTATCCATCCACCTGTTTAACCCAGCGTTCCTCTTAATCCCATTCTCTCCCTCGGCGGCGCTACCTAGTCGAGTAGAGCTGCTCGACTTCACGGTGTTGCCTCGATAAATTTGACAATCAAGCCGAATGACCTGGATACTACTCCGGATAATGCGATTTCAGTGACCCGTACTTCACAGTTTGTGATGTCGGTGGAGAATGAATGGATTTCTGTGCAATCTTCCATCCCAAAACCAGCGCCTACTTCGACACTAATAGAGCCAGAATCGTCACCAACACGGCCAGCATCGATACTAATGGGCCCATCATCGACGCCACAGAAAATGGATTTCGGCTGTGTGGACAGCAACCTGTCCAACCTGCCGAGAAACTTCGTGATGAACACACTAAATGCGATTGAGAAGAAAACCCTACTGTATCGGATAAGACAAAGCAGGTTTCAGTATACGTGGCCGACCTCTTTGTTTATACTGGCAAAAATTAGTATTGTGTAACAACAATCACTGCTCGGGCCCCAAAGTCGTGAATGCCGACAGTCTGTTTATGCAAAAGTTCAGTGGTGGTGACGAGTGCGAGATAACCGTGGTCTTGGACGGGGGAACGAAGTATGGGGATATCGCGGAACGTGCCCTGAGAGAGATCAGTGACAGCAACGTTGGGATGCGACAGAATATAGTTGGTCAACAGATCCGACCGTTTCCTGGAGGTTAGAAAGTGTCAACTTACCTATCTTCTCTCCCAGACCTCGAAAGTTTATCAAAAACGATGCGAGAACAGGTGAGGTTCTTGTCCATCTTACTGCTTGACTTGATTTCTTCTATTCAAAACTCTGTCTGTGCTGACTAACACCCCCCTTTGCTGCAGGCTGGCTGAATGGCCCAAACGACTAATAACTCCACAAATTGGATTTCCGTGTTGCCAACGACGAGGGCGCAAGACACCAACCTTTCACTGGCAATGCCGTCCTTGTTTCTAAAGAGAAAAGATGCAACAATGTTCTCAACAAGGTACAATACAGTGGTATATAGACAACTGTGGGTGTAAACAGGAGGACAGCGCCGATGGGGCTTTTGTCTTTAGTTGCTCCCTTTGAAGTATCGATCGAAATCTTCTTGTTCTATTAGCCCTTGTTGGTATGTGATTGATTAGAGACCTTCAATATATGGTCAGAAAAATGAAGATATCAGGGAGCGACCACGTATTGCCTAGAAGGAGGTCTGAGATCCCTAATTAGCATTGTTAAATAATAGGCACAGATAACTCTGGAGGAATGCTCAAGGAGTTGAAAGGGAGTTCTTCACACCACTTTCATCAGATACAGGTCTCACCATCCGTACCCCGACCTCCCCATTAGGCCATGGAATCCCCCTTCCTCAAAACCGCCGTCGTACCCATCTCCACCTGTAAACACCCCGTCTTCGTAATATGTCTCATCAGCCCTTCCTCTCCATCCACATGCACCGCTCTGCCCGTGCCGATCTTCTTCAAGCTATCTCTCATTAGCAATTCGTAGTATCCAGTCGCGAAGAGAGTTGCGGGGATGTTGACGAGGAGTGCGATCCAGCTGTAGTTGTAGTAGGAGAAGGCTTCGCCGCCGAAGAAGATGGCGGCGACGATGCGAGGACCGAGGTCGCGCGCAAGGTTCGTGGAGATTGAAATGGGGGCGAAACCCCATATCATGCTGGGAGGGGGTTAGGGATCGGCATTTTGGTGGCGCGGGAGTAGGAAGAGAGGGAAGTAGGGGATGAAGTACTAGGAGGAAAGGGGAAGATAGATGACAAGTGATGATAAGTATGAGAGAAAAGGCGAGCAGTGGAACTTACTTCGCATATGCGAGGCCGATGATAAAAGGGGCTGAAAACGGGGAAACGAAGGGGTTAGCTGGGTCGAGGGCAGCCCATATTACGATCCCCTAAGATTGTATGGTAAATTCGGTTGCCAGTATGCGTAAAAGGGGCGAAGCAAACTTCAGTATGCCGAGAATGGGGCACTCACAATAAAAGCATCCACCATAAACTCAATCAAAAACAAATACCCCAAATTCGTTTGCCCCGCTGCCGGGAACGTACACAATATATTCGCCGGTCCTCCATTATACACCATACCCTTTCCTCCCTCAATCGAGGCCTTGCTGAATGCAGAAATCTGCACATGATACTGACCCATCAATAAAAGCCCAGCGATAAATGCCCCAAAGACTTGGGAAAAGATGTAGTAGGGCACTTTTTTCCAGGGAAAGCCTTGCCAGAAAGCGAAGCAGATGGTTATGGCGGGGTTAAAATGGCCACCGGAGGTGGGCGCGCATGTTATGATAGCCAGAGCGATGCCGATAGCGAAGGCCTGAGGAATGGTCAAAGGGGGTTTGAGGTGGAGAGTTGGAGGTGAGAGGAAGAGCTGACCCATCCTATTTGAAATATCGAGCTGAAAGCTGGTTCGGCATCATTTAGGAGGAAGGATGCGGTTGAGGCAAGGCCAGGGTAAACTATATTTACTCAGTTATCTTCGTCTTTCCTCTTTATACCGAAGCCAAGTTGAAGCGAGACTGCAGGGGGAAGTAAAACTGACCGTAGAAAAACACCCCAGTCGCCTCCGCCATCATCTCTCTCAACCATCTCGGTCTCCTATGCTCAAAATCAAGTTTCCGCTGGCTGACAGCCTGTCTCTCAATAACGTGCCTAGATACATGACGTTGAACGGCTTCAGTAGCGCCCATCTCCATGTCATCGCTACGCAGACGTTCTGTATGTTCAGTGCTGTCGGACATGTCGAATATCAGTGGCCAAAGTTGAGATGGATTGTACGGAATCGTTTGAAGACGTGCAAAAGATGGGATAGGGAATGTCGAAATATACCAATTGAAATAGATAAGTTTTAGTGCTGTACGGCAGTATTTGATGACGACAACTATAGTGCGGAATGAAAAGGGAGGAAATGAACCTAATGGCTATTATCTCCCACCTACCTTGAACCCGAGATCTCGGTATCCTAGTTAGCTTCCTCACGATGTTGGCCATCGGTTCCAGCATACCCAAAGTCCTCGCCTCAAGAAGCAATTCGCCTCCATCATAGGTCCGGACCCAGTAGATAGTAAAAACATCCACAGGTTCCCCATCCCAAGCGAACTGCGGGTTACGCCAGATTACGCAATTGAACAATAGCCCTGGATCCCCGGAAAGGGTTCGTCTCTTTAAATATATTGAGATGATAGGTGGAAATAGTGGACAGCTGCAATGATGACAGCTTTTCGGGCGTGTTCAAAGGCCATGATGAATGTCGATTTAAGAGGGCCCAGACGAGGGGTTATCCGCGGACTCAGATCAGATGATGATATAGGAAAGAGTATTTTCTTTGCCTCTGCGACAGAGTTTGAGTGGTGACGGTACTTCACGATGCCGTTCCCGACAAGGAGCGGTGAAAAGAAAGAAGTTGAGATCTCGAGGAAGAGGAACGGGTGTTGGATTAAGCAGTGGCACGTGCGTGTCAATGTATCGAAAGTCCGCAACGATGTCTTGACGACTAAGGAAAAATAAGATTCTTTCTATTAATTTTATATGTATGGTAGAATGGAGATTGCCCATAAAAAATATCGTAAGCGAGCGTTGACAAACATAGGTGTACCTAGACATGAATATCATCGTCTCATAAGCCCACCAATCCAATTCCAGTTGCAACTCCCAGCCCAAATCCAAACCAAAAGTCCAAAGCCACGCCTGCTCAACTCCCCCCAACCCACCCAGTGATGCAATGCAATGCAATGCAATGCAACAATAACTTCTTCAGCCATGCAATGCCTCTCTAATCCAACAGTCGAACTCTCTCTAAAACACCAGCCTTCCATTGTACATACCAAAACCCAGGAAAATCAAATAAACCCCCAGTTTTCTCTCATTCTACCCCTCAGCAGCCAAAACACTTCCGCTCCCCATACTTCCCCCGAGATCCCAATAGTTGCGACTGTTGTTACTACGCTTACTCTTCTTGGTGCTTTGACTAGCACACGACGAACTGCTCCTTATCCCCGGAGTCCTCGGAGGAGGCTGCTGGTGGGCGAAGTGGTGGGTATGATGCCTATGAAGGAGGTCCTTGCGTCTCGTATCTCTGGCCGAAGACGAAGAGGTGGGGAGATGGTTGCTGTTGCGGTTTACCAGAGGATGATGCTGACGAATGACAGCAGCTCGACGCGCGGAAGCCGCATCGGAGGGGGCTGTGGTGGCGGGGCCGGCTCTCGTGTTGCTCATACTCGGTCTGGACTGGGATGAGCTGCTGGAGCGACGAGAGGAAAAGCGCTTCATGAGGAAATTGAATATCATCTTGACGTCTAATTCCTGTTCCCAATACTCGCGCTCGTGTGCTATTTCCTCACGTGCGTTTGATGCGGGAGTGGATTGCTGAACCCTGAAGGACTCCAGTGGATCAGACTCAGGCTGCTCTTCAATTCCCCAAAGCGACGCATCGCTATGCAAGGCAGACAGTTGGAGCGGAACTGGCGCAAAAGGGGGAGTCGTTTGTGACTGCGTAAGGGGTAAGGCTCTTTTGGGAACCATATTGGGGCCCGCAACAGGCGGAGTTGCTTCATTTTCTGTCATACCAACATATGGCGGAGGCTCCTGTGCTCGTAGATATGTACTAAAAGCTCCTGGATGTTCAGACAACTGATGTACAAGTATGCCCAGCTCGCGGGCTATGCGTTCCAGGAGTCGGTGTTCCCAGGGCTCCCCTGGAACTGTAGGAAAATCCTGCAGCTTATCCTGTATGGTTTGGTGACAGCCTTCAATTTCGGTAGAGCCGGAGATGAGTTCTTCTGGTAAAGCCTCACCGAAGATGACTGAGAGGGTATCTTCATCTATTCCCATCAAGCCCTTAATCACCCTCCTGGTCAAACGTTGCCAAAACGATAGGGATTCCGTGTTCTCGTCCGACTGATCGCTCTGCCGATCGGATATAGATTCTGCGGCTTGTGAGTTGGATACGGTCTGATCTTCCTGCTTGCCTACGCGAGTCCTGTCCGCGCTCACAAGGCTCATCCTGCGCCTTCGCCGAGTTTCCTTCTCAATTTCCTCCAGTAGCGCCCGACTCTGTTCCATCCGCCATAGTTCAATCCTTTGTCGCCGATCCTGTTCATGCTTCACCTCGTCGGCCTCTTCTAGGGCATCCAGCCGTCTTTGAACACTCGATCTCCTCCGCACATGTCGGGGCCGGGTATCCTGCTTCTCAAACTGCCATAGATGCTCCTGTATATCTGTACCGGGCTGAAAGGTCCCTAATCCATCATGTGTGGGGAGGACTGTGTTTCCACTCTGCTGTAGCGGGGCAGGAGGTAGCCCAAACTCCGACGGCTCGTGGAAGGCGTGAAGGCCATCATCCAGACTATCTAATTCTTCGCCTTCCTCCGTCCCTTGACACGTTATATCGTCGTCATCATCTTGATCTGAGCGTGCTGCGGTATCTAGAGATCCGAAGTCACTTAGGTGCGACAGGCCAGCTGTGCACGGAGTACGGGCGGTGGAGGTGCTATGCTGAGTAGCCGAAGGTGTAACAGGCGAAAAGAGAACCCATTCTTCGGAGTCCTCTAGGGTCCGTTTCCGTTGAGGAGAAGAGAGGGCTCCAACATCACTTGGCCGTTCAGGAGCATGCAAGGAGAGTTGTCGTGAAGGCTGAGGGCGGTGATGCTGTCGGAAGGCCATGGCTGACGGGATATGAGCTTGGAGTCCTCAGAGACAGTGACTCAGTGTTATGTGAGGAACGAACTGGCCGGGAGAAAATAAGGGATGTAGATACGTTGGGTTGGTAGAGGGAGGAGTATGCGCGAAATAGGGCAGGTGGGACAGCTATGTGTCTCGAAGGAGCTGGCACAAAGTCTAAGAAAACATGCTGTATTTGTCGTAGAATCCAGATCTGCGTTGGCTGTGAAGGGTTCGGGTAGTGAAGAAGTGTCAAGCAGCGTGTTCGGAGGATTAATTCGAAATGGTACGGAAGGATGATGTGAGGATGAATGAGATTGAGATAGTTTTGAGGCTGGCACACGAGGCTAGCTGTGGCACTAAGGTTGCGGGGATGAGATGTACGATCTCAGTATACGGTCATGCGCCGTTGCAACAAAGCAAGGATCACCTTTCTTATAAGAAAATAGAGCCAGAGTAAGCTGCAAGTAGGAAATCTGAGGTGATGAGTATTCTGATATTTACGGTGTAACTGTGCGTGGGATGGTGTTGCAGCTCTGGCTGATGTACGGTCATCCCTCTCCAAAACGGGGGTTGGTCGATAAGATAACGCCGCCTATCAAGGTGCTCTCTTGAGCTCGAAGCTCTCTGCCAGCTCACCGTCGGGCCAGAGTCAACTCTGTATTCAGTTTTCTCCCATCTTACTCACATATCATCAATAGCTGAGATAATCAAGCTTTAATAAGTTGAGATCAGAAATGAGGGAGAAGCAGCGATGACACCATCAAGGCGTGGTAAGAACGTAATCCTCACCCAGTCCCGATTATCCCCGCCTCATTCTGCTTGTTAGGAATTCTTAGTAAACATACATTGCTGAAATGCAGCTCTTCTAATGCATGCACCCAACGTCAATGCTGCGTGCAGCGGTGAGCGTACTTTCAACTTGTACAACAGGAATAGAATAAACAAAACCAAGCGCTACCAAAACCGGGAAGGATCTTTCCCGGTATCCAGAGCACCGAAACCCTTCTTCACAAAAGAATAACCCTGTATACTGGTACAGGGACCGGCCATTACACAATCTTTCTGAAACGCCAAAACGAAACGTGGCGCCTACCAGTCTCAACCCCCCCCAAAAAACGCCCGAAACAATCAAACAACGGGGGTGGTGGTCAGACAAGTGAATTCAATTCACCACAAGGGCACGCCAACCCCATCTATTGGAGATCGTGCTCCGGTCCGAAGAACCGTCGCACATCCTCCTCATTCATCTCTTCTCCCTCTCCTACGCCCTCATATCGTTTCAGACGACGGTCACTCCGCTTTGGTCCCATATAATGGTTAATCTGGCATTGCGAATTCCCTTGGCACAGTTTTTCCCGGCCCAGATTCTTGTATCGAGGGCCCAGAGGCCCGTTCACATAATGGTATTGCCCGACGAATCGGTACTGTCGGGGGTCACTGAGAGGGTAGAATTTGTCCCCCCAATGACCGGTATAGTAGAACCAGCCTACTGGTGCATATGGTGTAAGTGTAGAGCTGCGTAACGTGTCATTTATGTAATCGTAAGTGAAGGAATGTACGTTTAGGGAGGGATCCCAGAGAGGCCCGCGATCTGTGACATCGTGTAGCACGCCGCCAGGTAAAATATAAGGATGTGTGCCCGCCGTGGCGTACATAGCATGAGTTCCTGTAGCCACGTATCCGAGAGGCTGAGGGAAGTTAGTAAGTGACGATACCAGGTTGGCAGGGTGGACGTACCCTCTTCCCGATCTTCTCCACAGCCTCGTATGTGTAAGTTTGTCCAAAGTTGTGTTCACTGAACCACACCTGCTTCGGCTCACCACGGTGGAACCGAACCACCGTATGCTCCCAATCACCAACGTGATTGCCAAACCGAACATTGAATACCTTATTCCCAAGGTTATAGCTATAGAAGAAGAACCAGAACGCGTCTACCACGCCGTCACCTTTATCAATGACTATTAGCACAGCAGGAGCCGAACTTTTGCCTCCTTTGACCTGTTTTCCAAGGTCGCGGGGGACCGGCTTTGACTTCCGGTCGCTGCCCACGAGTTCTTCACGTTCGCGCGTATCTGTAGGAATAGGGACTGACGCGGTAGGTGCTCCAAAGACAGGCCGGCTGCCTCCTTTATCCACAGTATCACTGATATCAGCTTCTGTCCACTTTTCACGGCCATCGTCGGACGCGTTTTTGGTACCCTGGTCGTACTCATCCGGCTTGCTGGCTTCAGAATCATCTGACTGATCAGGTTGTTGTGGAATGTTCCTCTCGCCTCCCAGCCACTTCGGACGATCTTCCACGTTATCGTCGCTCTGGAGGTACAAAAATCGGCCATACTTGTTCAAGTCGTCCAAGTGTGTGAGGTTAGGATGATCAGATGAGGCTTGAATAGGAGTGTAGTTGAGATGGGGAGTCGTGTGTATTAGGTGTTCTGCCATGTCACAAGGCCAGAATTCCTCTCCAGAATAAAGATGGATGTAGGGCGCGTATTCCAGAGCATATTGAGGAATCTCTCGCAGTCGACGTTCGTCGTCCGACCAGTCCTCAGGACTGGTCTTAGCACTCGTCCAGTAGTCGTTGAGGGTGCGATTGTATCCATCCGTATTATGCTCTTCCAGAGGATGCTGTTTCCTGTGTCCGCCCTGGGATTTAGACGAGGTCCATCCGGCCTTGTTGAGATGTGCCAGACCGCAAAAGCCGAACCAGTTACAGACCTTCCTGTCCAACCAAGAATCTGAGGAAGCGACCCAACTAGACTCCTCTGCCCTTTCGGACACGGGCGTTATGCCTGGAAAAAGAACATTTTGGTAAAGCTCTGAGAATGTGAATAGACCGAGAAAGGCTCCAAGAATAGCGAGAGGGCCCTTTCGGCCCTTCATTTCAATTACTGAACCGTTGGAACATCTACCGACAAAGGTAGAAGACGGTATAGGCTGTCCTTGGGGCGATATCGGATATAAAAGAGAGGATGGACGCGTATCAATGTTTCGACTAGACGAATCCTTTGAGGCGTCCGGCGCAACGAGTGAGAGACAATCGTGGATAGGAATGGGCTGTACGACTGCCTGAGTGTATTCGGGGAGGATAACAGATGTGAAAGACAGAGAAGAGGAGGACGAAGGGAGAAAACGCTGGAGCGGCACCTGGCCGCCGCCATACTGGTAAGGCGCGATGGGCACTGTAGAAAAAGATTGAGTGATTAGCTATGACCAATTATGGACAGACATGGAAGGGACTTTGGTGGTGATCGTGGGATAGGAAGCCGAGCATCCCGGATGGCTGACAAAAGTGCGCGATGAGCAGGTCATGGAAGAGCTACTCCAAACTAAAATCGAGGGAAGACCGGACGCAGTGCGGGCAGCGGGAGGAGCCATGACCTTGCCCATGGAACGTCCGGAAGATGCGTGTCAAAGGAGAGAGCGAGGATGGGCGGAAGGGCGGAATTTGTGATGATGACGGCGCGTCTCACCCGGAATCGAGTGGAGCAGAGAAGCGCACTGCACTTACTGGCTCATAAACGGCACCGCCGTCTCAACATAGAAGCAAGGGTTCGCTGGTGATGGAATTGTGCTCTTGAGAGGGATTCAACAAGAAAGGGGGATGAGGAGAAGGCATGAAGGCCATTGGGAAGCACAGAGCTGTTTACCAGGCTGAGAGGTGCAGTGGAGTGTTGGAGCTGAGGCGTGTTGAGTGCTGCAAGTGAGTACAGTACTGTAGGTGTGCTGACCCGGGAGTGCAGCTCAGGTAATTATCTCCGCCCGGGATAAGTTCGGACGAACCATTTTGTGCTTTCACCTCAGAACACTGAACATTCACTGCAACTGCTTACACTGTTCCTTCACTCACCATTCATCAGAGCCTTCTGCAGAGCTATGGCCCAATAGCTGTCCAGCAATGATAGCGCTACTCTACGACTTCATTCGTGCAGCGCCTTGACCCTTGGTCTACTCACGCCGCCATAACACACGACCACAAGTCATGGACAACCATGAGGACGAAGACTGGGAATACGAGTACGACGAGACCGAGACCGAGGATTTCTACATCAATGTCGACCTTTCTCAGGTTCCCGATAGAGGCGATTCCTCAGTTTCCGCTCAATTCGTTGCTAGGGACATTGGTGGTCGACGTTCTGTCTTGTTGCACAACCGCATGAGAGAGTTCCATGCTTCGGACGGTTCACATACCGCAAAACAACCCGTCAGTGAGCAGGAAGTTATCGGAGCAATGCAAATCACCGGTTTACACACCGTCAACCCTCTGGCAGTCTACAATGGAAAACTACTCAGTTTAAACTGGGCTTCAACCATAGGAAGCGAACTTTACTTTATCAGATCTATCGAGCATGAGCAGTCCGCGCACGAGCCTCTCCGCCCTCTACCCTCAGTCAACCTCCTTGCCGTCTGCTCAACGAAACTCACTGCAACTGCTGCTCAGTTTCACCCAAAAGCCTCCACGTATGACAATGCGCAAGTTAACGGAGACATTGCAGAGGAGACTGTAGAGGCTTCGGAGGCAGGTCAGACCCGCTTTCAAGAAAAGAGCAATTTTCTGTCGCGATTGAACACTGTAAAAGCCCGACGAGGAGAGGATACCAATTTGTTTATCAGGCGCAATGCGGATGGCCCCTCTCTTACCACTAACTCCGGACATCGAGGGCGCCGCTACGACACCACTGACGAAGAATATTGAGTTTGTAATATGCAAAATGAGAAAAGCTGCTAGCTATGACACAAAATATTTGAATGCCTTTCAGATCCTACGCATAATCCAATCGGCAGCTCTCTGGCAGCGACAGCCATATAGGTGCCCGTTAAGGAATGGCTCATTAAGAGCATCCGGTGGGCATTGAGTATAGATCAGGTCTCCAGACTCGAAACCACGAATCACCCACCTGGCACGAAAGCGATCACGAGTGGAATTTCTGGCACCACGGCATTACCATCCCTTTATGTGATCCGTACGATCTCGGTCAATCAGAAGAATGACATGCATTTTCCGCTAATGTGTTCGTCAAAACACGGGGTACGTGGGCGCACCTTCCTTTCAGGCCGGACATGTTCCTCCCTCGACTCGAGTGGATTCTCCTCTGACCGGTGTGCCAGACGTTCCATCTCATCAGCAACCCCGCCATAGATCCAAAATATCTATGTGCTTTCATCTCTTCTCTTCCTTCTCACTCACCTATGCTTCTTTTTTACTCTCAACTTAAATACCTCATCACTTATTCATCTTTAACCTTCCTTTCACCTTCAGGCTCGGCATCCAGCAGTCTCCGCCTGTAAGCATACC
The DNA here is from genome assembly GCA_010093945.1 of Delitschia confertaspora ATCC 74209. NCBI lineage: Eukaryota > Fungi > Ascomycota > Dothideomycetes > Pleosporales > Delitschiaceae > Delitschia > Delitschia confertaspora. Next base: position 147,549 of record ML993860.1, read on the forward strand.
ATCTCACTCATGGACCTCAGCGCTCACCAACAACGCCGTGTTCGAAAAGATGGACTGAGCGTTGAGATTGTCCCGGAGGCGTCAATTGACACCACATTTCAGTGCCCTCACATTCACATGCTCTTCGAAGGAGGTTCCGACTTCGACTGTGCTTTGCCATGTATAGAGAAGGAGTTGTCAAAAGACAATGAACCCTCCCGAGATGAACTAAGAGCCCAGAGCACCCTAATGCGCGAAGTCGCCGAGTGGGTCGAGCTTAACGAAAGTGACAATAACTGGGCAGTCCGACGTCGTCAGTGGAAAAATGTACGTATTTGGAAACAAGCTACCCTACGAGGTACGAGATGCTAATGAACCACAGCTTCTTCCGACCCCGAGCGAAACTATAGCGCAGTTCAGTACTCATAATTCGTTCTCTAAGAAAGGCGACGGAGAAGAATGCTCGGAGTCAACGCTCTATTGGATCGCCATCCAACTTTTAGCGTCCTGCTACACACTCTCTGCTCCCCCCAGTGCCGACAACCTTCCGCTCCGATTAAGAAGACGACAGCCTGAATATATGACAACTTTAAGACTCCATGGACAGTATCGATTCTCTCCTGCTGCCGGACACCACGCCCGTGAATCTTCGGCAGAGGACCCTTCGCCTGGGCTATATACCGGTCCTTCAATTGAAGACCAACTAGCAGAGAGAGTAAGCGAGCAGCGACGACGCAGAAACCAAGCAAGCAAGGAAGAGCGGAGAGCGCCCGCTTCTCAGACAACAGGTCGTTTGGCCCGCCCGTTACATCGGGCTATCTGCCAATGGAGCGACGGACCATCCGAAACCGCTAATACGAGTCCGGAATGGGATTCGAACAAAAGCACTGATTCCGATTCCGACTCGGAGGCCGGCTGTCTGCCTAGATTGCTATCAAATCCGTCACGCGGGCCCTCCAGGATGGTACGTCTTCACCGCAATGGCGTGGCCTCGACCAGCCATTTGGGGAACCTTAAGCGCTCCGTTACGGCCCCCAAACCAGCACGCCCAAGCCGGCTAAGCTTGAAATCGCTAACGTCGATATTTTCAACAAAACGAGCGCAATCTCCCACTGAGCTGAAGATCCCTTCTCAAAGTCGACTACGCCGCACACAGTCAATGCTTAAGGAACCGAGTGATGCAAATGATGAGTCACTTCACGCTCCGTCTCTTCAAGACTCCCGTCGTAGTAGTTCTTCTCCTACGGTGCGTAGCCCTCTGTTGTATGCGTATGAAGTGCCTGCGATCCGCAGGACATCGGCCACACCAACGGTGTGGACGGAGGAAGAAAAGGAGAAATGGTCCATGCAGAGCCATAGATGGCACCCTCTCCCTGCCGAAGAATATTTCGAGGGGGTGGAGCCTGGTGCTACGCGCTATGCTCCATCGTTACCAAGACTACCACGGCGTCTTTCCAGCCCCAGAGGACAAGGTGATACCGCTGCGCAGACTGCCAGCCGAAAACAACGAAGATACCAAGCGACCACTACTTCAGCAATGAGAAAGAGCATCACCCTCGATGACTCCGTTTCCATAGGAAGCCCTTCCTCGCATGCCTTTTCTGAAGATCACTTTGGGTCGGAAGGGATGGAGGACATCGATGGCCGCGGATCTGAAGAGAGCGCCGCGGATATATTAGGCAGACGACGCTGTGGAATAGTAAGCGATCACAAGCTTAGAGTCTCTGAGGGGACGAATAGTTCTACAGACAGCGGTGGTAAGCGCCACTGGAGGAACGAGCTTGGTGTGGTCGAAGACAATGAGAACCCCAGGTTGAACGGCACATCCCAGCGCAGAAGTGACAGTGGGCTGGTCAGACGTGTGAATGAGGAGCTGGAGCGTGAAAACACTGACAATGAGCAAAGTATCAATTCGGAACGTTACCGTCATAAGCCGATCCGGAGCTCGTGTAATCATGGCGGCATTGGTAAAGAACCGGTCAAGCGTATGTATCGTTACGACGATGCACCAATCCTGAGCTCGTCCGAGCAAGGAAAAATTGATATAGAACTGGTCAGGCAGATGTACCAATACGACGAGACGCCACTCCGGAGCTCGTCTGAGCGCGTAAACAAAGACGATGAGCGGGTCAGGCGGGTCAGTGGTGGATTGGGGCGCGAAGACAGTGGAGACATTATCAGCTCAGAGCAGTACCCGCACGATGTATTTGAACGTGCGGATAGTGATGATCCCGTTAGCTTGGCCCAGATCCGACACGAGGTTATGGAGGACGAGTTTACCTTATTGATGTGACGGAGCGCTTTTCAGGTGTTGCTTTGGCAGTATTACAGGTGGTAGTTCTTTGACTATGCCGAGTTAGCATCTAACCTTATTGTATCTTCCTTGTGTTATGCTACATGTTTTTGCTTTACAATGAAGGATGTGACGCTGGAGGTGGGGGTTATGAGGTGTGAACCACTGTAATGAATGCCGTGATGCCGTGATGCCGCCAGGTATTATACATAAGCTCTAGTATACTCTTTGACTTTATGTGCAACCCTTATGAGGAGTGAGTATACTACTTGGCTTGGCTCGTCCCCTAGTACTTTCATGGTAGATATATTCTGCATGGCCTCGGTGTCTGCGCGGGGCTGGCCGCAATTCAAACTGAAGGTGTCATCTGCGCTTATGTTAACGACGCCTCTTAAAATACCAAAGTTGACTTAAAGTTCCCTCTCTTGCTCTCCTTAAATCTCTCTTGCTCGCTCTTTATGTCTCTTGCTCGATTTCTATCTCTCTCGCGCGCTTTCCCTCTCTTTCTCTTTTGCTCTCTCACTTCAAAATATCCTACACTAACATAGGCTCCAAGAATAAGAAATCCCTTCGCAAACCCAGAGACGTGTCACAACCTGCCCGCCGAGTTATACGCCCGCACCTTTAGAACTATCAATACCTCCAATTCGCAGCCTCAAACCCTATCCTCCTTTTCCCCTGTTCTCCTCCAGAAACCAACAAGGTGGTATTCGCCTTGGCGGTCAACCAATACGAAGACGACTCGCAGCTCCTCCATGATCTCGAAAGACGAATGGGGCAGATACAAGTACAGTCCAAGGTATGTCTACGAGTTGCGCCTCCATGCCGAGCTCCTGCAGAAACATAGACTAATGTATTACGAACATCCGTGATTCCGCTGGCCAAATTGAGAGCCCGCGCGGTAAATGGATGGTTAAAGGTCAGACTTAGTATTTTCTTCTTTTTCGTGAAAGGTAATTAAACGGATTGGGTGACGTTTACGGTTTTCCGTTATAACTAATGATAAAATAAAACATGTCTCTACAGTGATGCCGAAACTGCATGGGGTTGGTCAAAGAGAACAGGCAGAAAAGCAATTTTTTTTTCTACATCAATCTAACCAGCTCACTCTGCAGAACCCATCCTCTACCTTTCCCCTATCCTGCCACAGGTGGTCATTGGCATAACTCAAACCTTCTCCTTTCTCCCATATCGCACACCTACATTATGTAGGCCGTAAAACCAAGCTTTCAAGATAACAATAAGATGTAAGCATCATCGAGTATACCAGGAGATTGCGCTTACAAATTTCACTCGACGAGTACGGGAAATAGCGGACCTTGATTTACCCCCTATTGCCCAGAGCTACGACTTAAACGTAGTGTTTACACAATCCACTTCATGAAAATACTCTTGATATTTTTGGCACGATGATATTGCTTACAGCTTCCTATTCTGTCTTCAAAGGGGGTTTTTAACGGATCCCTCATACATCACGAGAGGGAATACCTGACATGCAAGACTCGGCTTCTATGAAGGAGATGCTCCCAGGTCGCCACCCCAGCCATAGCCGCACCAATGCCCCATGACAAGTCAGGGTTATGCAGTCCGGAACTTACCGATGCTCAGGGAAAGACCTCCTCATGAGCAATGCCCAGCGGTCAGATCAACTCAGCGTCGTGTGTGGAACTGTTGTGCACAGAGCTCAGGTGGTATGTCGTTCTGCTCTTAATCAAAGGTACGCTGCGACTACTCTGCTGAACGGCAAGGGGGTTGAAAACGACTGTGCTGAGAACGGTTATGGGGTTGTGAGAAAAGCAAAACGGGCGACAATTAGGTTAGAGAGAGGATTGGTAATTAGGAAATTGTTTGTTTGGACAGTCATCGACTGGATGGGAAAGGTTGATATTCCTAAGGTTACTTTCATCTGGTGAATAAAGCGACAGGTTCAGAGTGGAGAAGTGAGAGCATGCTGATGACCAACGGTACAAGGGCCCTTCATTAGTTTGGCAGAAAATCGGGTTTGGAGCTGAAATAAAGTACTTCAACGCAACATACCCAGCTCCTCATGCTTGTGGGTATACTCGCATACAACCAGCCATATCCTTCCCCAGTTAGAAATCTCACTAGGCCGACGCCTCCGCCGTCAACTGTCTCTGCGCAACACTTCCCTGCTTCCAAGCCGCCATATGATCTTCCTTCTTCTCGACCCTACTCTCCTCGCCCTCCTTACCCCAGCCACCACCACCGGGAGTATAGATGATGATACGCTCTCCAGGTTTCATGCTTGCAGTGTTTTTAGCGCCAAGGTTGATGTATCTATACTCAGCCTCGTCACCACCCTGTTGCGGTTTCTTCAGCCCCACGCCATTGACCACGGAATCGGAATTGGGGTCGATAGCGTTTTTCTCGACCTTGCGGACCCAGATGTTAAGGCCGCACTCTGCGTCCCCACCACCCTCCATACCATACGGTTTGTAAACGCGGCGTTCAGAGAGAATGCTGACTTGGACAGGGATGCGGAACTCGATATCACGGATCACACCGTCACCTCCAGGATGCATGCCCTTACCAGCACTTCCTGGCCTCAGTCCAAACTCCCTCAAGATGACTGGGTAGCGACGTTCAAAGATTTCGGAATCAGTGATACGGGTGTTGGTCATGTGCGTATGGACACCACTAGTTCCGTTCCAGGTCGGACCTGCACCAGAACCACCGGCGATGGTCTCGTAGTAGCCGAATCCGGAGGCCTCTTTGCGTTCGGAAGAACCGTCTGGGCTGTTAGTGCCGCCGAAGCCAAAAGTAAGGTTGTTGGTATCGCCCTGTGATGCTGCACACGCCTTAAATGCCTTCAGGACAACGTCCGTAACACGTTGGGAAGTGAGAACGTTGCCTCCCACGACCGCAGCATTGTCGGATGGGGATAGGAAGGATTTCTTGGGAATGACGACGTTGATAGGTTTGAGGCAGCCTTGGTTGAGCGGGATGTCTTCAGAGATGAGACATCGGAGACAATAGATGATCGCGGAATAAGTAACGGCTTCAGGAGCATTAATATTGCCTGCGATACACATCAGTTGTACGGCCCATAATTAATTTCATGTGAAGGGGGCTTACCATAAACCTCTGGACCAGTCCCAGTGAAATCAAACGTGGCTTCACCCTTTTCTGGATCGATGGTCACCTTCAACCGAATCGGCGACCCATCGTCCATGAAATCAACCGCGGTCAGATCCTGCCCTTCAAATCGCTTATAAACCTCTTTCAAAAGATTGCGGACGCTTAACTCAGCGTTCTTCTGGATATTAGTCATGTAGAATCGCACTACTTCCTCTCCATAATCCTCCATCAACGTACTGATGAGACTAATACCCTTCTGGTTAGCCGCGACCTGCGCTTTGAGATCGTTGATGTTATCAGACAAACATCGAGTGCCACTGCAGCCAGGGTATTGTCCTGGCTCATCGAGCAGCAACTCAGTGATCCGTTTCTCATTGAAATGACCTTCTGAAACCAACTTCTCTGATTTGATCGCCGCTCCTTCTTGATACAGCTCTTTGGAACTGGGAGGCATGGAACCAGGAAGGATACCACCGATATCAGCATGATGGGCTCGAGAAGCGACGTAGAAGATGATTTTGTCACCGGAGAAGGCAGGAGTAATGACGGTTATATCTGGAAGGTGCGTTCCCCCAAACATAGGATGGTTGGAAACCAAGACATCACCACGTTTCAACTTGCCCTTCCAGATCGCAGCTTGTTTCCGCACACAGGTTGACATACTACCCAAATGGACAGGAAGATGAGGTGCGTTGGCTACCAATCCGCCCTCGGAGTCGAAAAGCGCACAGGAGTAGTCGAGCCGCTCTTTGACATTAGTGCTGACACTAGTCTTCTGCAGTGCGCGACCCATCTGCTCAGCAATAGCCATGAACCGATGAGCGAAAATACTGAGGAGGATGGGATCGACTTCCTTGGTTTCAATCTGCTTCTCCTGAGTGTCGCTTTCTCCAATACTGATGACCACATGAGTGTTAATCAGCAGTGCAGAAGCGCCAGGCGTCACAACAATTGTCTGTGTTCCATCCGCAATGATGGCAGGTCCCTTAATTCGGTCACCGACTTCCAAGTCTTCGAGTTTGTAGATTGATGTTTCTTGTCGGCCGCCCTCGAAGTAGACCTGCCGTGTGGAGTAACGCTTTTCTCCTTTGGCGAGGTCCTTAGGTTTGATGGCCTTGAGTTGCTGATCGACAGTCTCCTCCAATCCTTCGAAAGTCTTGCCGATCCCTCTTGCTCTAACATCGTCGACAATAATGTCTCGGTCAGGGAGAGTGAATCCAAACTCTTGCTCATGCTGCTTCACAAATGCTTTGCCGAACGCCCACCCATCACCCCCATAATCCTTGTCTGCCTCTTCCTTTGAAGGTCTGACGATCATCAACGCAGATTCCGTTCCACGGTACCTCATGTTCAGATACTCTTCGAAGTGGATCTGGTCCTCTTCGAAGCCTTGATCTTTCAATATCGCTTTTGATTTGGCTTTCAGATCTTCCATCTTGTTCTTGAGATACTCAGTAGTTTCCTTGTCATCAGACCAAACTTTAGATTCGGGTTCTTGACGCTCGTCAACCACATCGGCTAAAGCCATACCATAGGCTGAAAGGACAGAAGAATATCGGTGGACCAGAATTTGGGAGATTCCAAGTGCTTCTGCAATAGCTACGGCATGCTGACCACCAGCACCTCCGAATGTGGCAAGACGATGCTTTGAGGTGTCGTGCCCTCTGGCCTCCGTCAAAGATCGAATTGGCCGAGTCATGGTCTCGTTAGCGATTTTGATAAATCCATAGGCAACTTCGTCCAACGACATCTCCTTTTCCTTGTTTCCACCCGAAAGCTCTTTATTGATCGTTTCAGCAAGCTCTTTGAATAGCTTTTCACTTGCTTCGGAATCGAGGCCTTCATCCTCGTTCTTCCCGAAGATTTTAGGGAAGAAATCAGGCAACAAGCGTCCAAGGAAGAGATTTGCATCGGTGATTGTTAGCGGACCACCTTTCCGGTAACATGCAGGTCCGGGATGGGCACTTGCTGATTCGGGCCCGACTACGAATAGTCCATTACGCCAGAACAAGCGAGATCCTCCTCCGGCGGCGACTGTGTTGATATCAAGTTGAGGTGACTGGATGGTGACTCCGGCAGTAGTTGTCTCAAAAACATGATCATACCTACCAGCACCATAACGGCTCACGTCTGTGCTCGTTCCACCCATATCGAATCCAATGACTGGAATTTTCGTCTGTGGATCATACGAGGTCAAGGCGTAACCCACTACACCTCCAGCTGGACCAGAAAGAATAGCCTTCAAGCCGGAGAAGATATCCACGTCAACAAGACCACCGTCAGATTGCATAAACTCACATCGAGCACCCTTGGAGCCCTCTGCACGCTTCATGCTTTTGGTGCCAAGCCCGCCCTCGAATCCGGAAGAAAAGCCGGAGATGTATTTCTTGATAGCTGGTGTGAGGTAAGCATCAGCACAAGCTGACGTCCCACGAGGGACCAATTTGATCATAGGCATCAGTTCATGGCTCAAGCTGACGTGCTCGAATCCAATCTCTTTAGCAATTTTTCCCACCAGTGCTTCATGCTTCGGGTACGTATAACCATGCATTAAACATACAGCAATACTCCGCAATCCTGAATCGTACACCTCTTGTAACTGAGCGCGAATCTTGTCTTCCGAAGGCCTCTGTAAAATCCGTACAGCTTCGCCAGATGTTCCTCGAACAAGCTCAGCATCAGGTCCCGCCTCTTCGATAGACTTTGCTTCAGTCTGGTGTCGTGTAGGGTCTTCTGCATAATCTTCTAACGTCACTCGCTCATCTATTTCGACCACCTTTTTATACAAGACCTCCGGTTTCTGGATATCCAGAGCAAAGATGTTGGGCCGCGACTGATTACCAATTTCTAAGCAATCTTTAAAACCTTTTGTTACCACCATGGCGATATCTTCGCCCTTCCTCTCCAACAGCGCGTTTGTAGCCACAGTGGTACCCATCCGGATGCTCTCGATCTGGGATGTATCCAGAGGCTGCCCGCGGGGAATTTCTTTGCCAGTGAACCTAGACAGAAGACGCCGAATACCTTCCAGAGGGGCATCTTCATAGTTTGCTGGGTCAACCGAGAGAAGCTTAATCACAACGTCATCTTCCATCTTTCCAGTTCCCGGGTTACCAACACAATCAGTAAACGTGCCTCCACGCTGTTCGAGTCAGTCAATTTACAGCATTCGTCAGGCTGGACAAGGCTGAGGCTCACATCGATGGCAATACGAATACCCCCCCCGCTGACTTTCACAGAAGCCATAGTTTGCTATACGGCTTGAATTTCAAACTGACTGGAAAAAGGGTATATATAGAATCAAACAGTGCTCCGTAACAGACTTAAAACAGACGTGAAAAGCGTGGCAAAGTGCCTATGAGTGAAGAAGAGAAGGTTCTACCAGATGCTTGGTGTTGAGAAAAGTTGAAACCCTTCGGTAGAGAGATATCTCCGTGGGGCGAACTCCACCGGTGACCGGTTCCGGAATAGACATGAACTTTGTCATTTCGGCATGTCAAGGCTCGCGATCATGATGACGGAAGAGAGGGGTGAGGGGCTGAGTGCTCTTTCTGCCACCGCCTTTTTCTTTGGGTTAGCGGTATATATTCATTCACGTGACAAAGCTCTTTAGACTTACTCAGCCTTCCCCTCCGGAGTCCAATCCCCCTTTGCCCAATCGTGAAGCTGTTTATCTTTATGTAGCCAACCTCCGAATCCTTTAGAGCTACTACAAGAAGAAACAGTGGTACTGTTTAGCATCAGAATGGGTTGCCAATTTCGCGGCCTTAACTGTCTGTCCCTTATCATTGATTGAACATTCTTTTATTGCAAGATATTCGCCGATATTAAAATATAGCTAGACTCATGTTTCGGCGTCGGCGATTACTACGTCTTTTTCTATTTGATTGTCTTTTACTTGTGATTCGTTCGTTCTATTCAGCCAAAAATTTCATCACTGTTCCTTACTGTATGTACTATTAGGACGAACCAACAACTCCAGGACAACGGAAGAGCAAAAAAGAATGTCTTTTGTAGAACGCCCGACCTGGGACTCGAACCCAGAGCCTTGAGATTAAAAGTCTCACGCGCTAACCAATTGTGCCAGCCGGGCAGATTTGATGGGATGTGAGTTTAAAATTTTAAATTTTATACGTAGATTATAGTGACCAATCGGATCATTTCATATCTCCACTTCTTAAACTAGCGAAATCTGCAAAGTTCATACTCATCCACAGCATTAATATAACATTGAAGGGTGGATCAGTAATCCTCATCTGTCGAAAGATGTTACTCTTTGCAAAATTCACATTAAATTCCGTTCTTTTTGTAACTCGTGGTCAACTTCCCAAACCAACTTACGTCTTCCAACCTCGGCGATGCAGTCTATCTTGTGAACAACAGCGGGCGCCCAACATCACTAGAGCTCAGCTGCTGGTTTAATTGCTGATCTTTTCTCCCAGAATGCTCGCCCAGCTCCTCGTTTCGTTGTCACTTTGCTCGTCGCCGATTCTCCCCGGACGTTGAACTGGCAAAATCCGCATATCACTTGCATAAGCCTCCACCACTGCCTAGGAACGGTCGGAAGTCGAGCCTAAAACAGATTTGGTCTTTCGAAGAGGGTGTGAACTTCTGGGTGATGGGTCGAACGAAGTGGACTCAAGCATCCACTATGTGAATTAGCACGACGATCAGAGACGAATGGGGAATTTACTATCACATGTTCTGCATAGCACGATTATTCTCGACACATGCATGATGGGGCTCCGCAGAAATGTTGAAACGGCTGAGGGAATCCCATCACTGTCCCTGATGGTCAAGGTTTCCCCGCATTTGAAGTCTGGGGTAGACTAGGGTGGGCAGCATATAGTACATATTTCCTTTTCTAGATTCATCTCCTGGAGCTGTCCTACAGTATAGTAGTGAGTGAACCAACCATTTCCCCTTCTCTTTTTTGTTCTGTTCTGCGACAGGAAGTCAGCTCCGTCTTCAATTAACAAACTCTACTTACTCCCTGATCTCTCCGCACTGTTTATCAAGATGGAGACCGAGAAGATCTCCTGTGAACCTTTTCCCCGCAATATGTATCATCTTCATGTCTTTACTCCACTAAGATCGGCAATGCCAGCAACAGGCCGTTCCGTGGAAGAAAGCAGGAGCAAAGGTGAAGATTGTACCGTACAAACCCACAAAACCCATAGAGCACTGTAAGTTGCTCCATGAACTTTTACGGTTGAGCTTCTTTCGTTTATATAACTACGTTATTTCAGGCTTGTATCGACTACGAGCCCCCGAAGGGGGTCACGGCAGGGCACGAAGAAGAGAGACGAGAAGCAGCAATAGGTTCATGGTGGAGTGAAAGGACATGTTGAGGAGAAATCACATTATGCACGAATATCGGAGCACTGACTATCTAAGCTGGTAATGCAACCCGCCCAGCTACTAGTACCAGTTTCCGGTTAGCACAGGCTCTCTAATACTGTACAGTGTGCGTTCCGGCTACAGCACGATTTGCTTGTGGTGGCTATAATGACGGTCAATTGTGGTACGATCTGCACCTCTGCTGCAGGAGACGAATATATAAAGAGCACCAATTCCACTTTTGAAGAATATTAGTTGCATCAAATTCCAACAAAAATCCTTGACGTAAAATCCTATACCTAAACATTTCTTTCAACTTCCAGCCTTATCCGTCATGAAGACCTTCAACATCCTCGCCGCCATCACCCTCGGCCTCATATCCACAGCTGCTGCCCAAACCCAGTGCGACTCCGTCGCCAGTGCCGTCCCATCCTGCGGTGTATGTTCCCATTCCCTTCCTCTTCGTATCCCCGACTAAACCCCATTCCCCCATCCTCTTTTTCCTCCCCTCTCCCTCATCACTTCACCCTACTAACCACCCCGCAGCAAGAATGTCTCCTCTCCGCAGGTTCCGCCATCGGCTGCTCCACCGGAGACTACCGCTGCCAATGCTCCAGCTCCGACGCGCTCGTAAGCACCGCCCTAGGCTGTGTGCTCAACGCCTGTGGATTTGAGTCCGCGCTTGCGGTGCAAACGAGTGCCAGTGCGATCTGCGACTGTGTTGCGACAGCCACGGGCGTTGCGCCTGTTGTGAAGAAGACGGCTGCGCCGGGGGCGAGGGCAAGGAGGTGGTAGATTGCTGGAAACGAAAGAAGGGGAGGGAAAAGGGGATCAAACATACATGCATGGACTTCTTGGAATTGATGGATGCGTGAAGCACACAGATTAACGCCAGAGTGTCTCTACAATGAAGGTTTGGGGTGATGTGGCAAAGTGAATTGACAGGTACAAATTGAAATCTGGCTCTTGACGCTTCTTAAATGCGAGTGATCCTACTTGGTCTTTTCCTTCATCGTGTATTCCACACAGTGAGTATGTGCCGTTGTAGCTACCATGTGATTGCCCTTTATATATGTGGGTCATTTGTTCTCATTAATACCTGTTATAGCCTGATATTCCTGCACATTGCATATTTGTATGACATAAACAGTTCTTATAAACATTTACCGTCTCTTTCGGTATATTGATCTCAATTATCTTCTACACTAATCGAATGAATAATTTTAAGAATCCGGAAACGAATTGTATGGAGCGGTCTGAATGTTTATTGAGAATTTATTTTATGGGGGATTAAATTGATTTTACATACAGGTTATGAACAAGAAAAGAAATACTAAGCAAGTATGTACCTAGAAAGCGCTTTTGGACGCACAGATATCAGCCAAGTTCAGCAAGAGGGAAATACCAGACGTGAACACAAATACAAAGGCGTATCTACTCTATTGGTAGCTCAGCATTTACATCATTAGGAACTCCGCACTTATTTCTCGTTAGTTATTCGACGAGAAAACCTAAGGGTCTTAACTCACGCCGCTAAATAGCCACTAAAGAGAAAAAGACCTTATTAAGAAATTCCGTTTCATATTGCCCTTATACACTTTAACGGACTTCTTCTTTCTGATTGAGCTCCGTATATTGTATTTATACATCAGGCTTTTCCGCCGAACCCCTCTGTTCTTGCGTAGTAAATATTTACTTTTCTGAACTTTGATAATGTCTCGCACCGAAGCCTCGAACATATTCTTTGACTAAAAAGGTTTCCCAACTGGGCAAGAAAGATTATAAAGGGATTTGTCTCACATAGGAAGACAACACTGGTGTTCAAGGGGGATACAAACGATCAGATCTGCATCTTGTGGAATTCCCAAGGCTCCCCTCTTTCCCGGCACTCTTCTTCATTTTCGCCTGCGATCTTATAAGAAAAGTTTAGGAGACAGCATACAAATTATTGGCTTTGTAGACCTCTAAGTCATATTCGTAATCTGGGATCCATCGGTAAACCGGCAGACAGGCTCAGGGTACTGGGCGTCAGGGTGGTAAAATGATGAGCTGGAAAGAGCATGCAAAGCATATTGCTCAAAGAGGTATTACCCAATTCGATGCCACATCAAGACAGTGTGGGCCATATGAGACCTGACTTTCCAACGTTCACAGCCCCTAAATCATACAATCGTAAGACTAGAAATGCTGTATGGAGTAGAAGTATGAGGGGTTAAATGAAGGCGGTATATAAGTTCAGCTTTTGAAGAACTCCGAAAAGGCCCAGGCCCAGACGCCCGGAAATGTCGCCGGAGCCTACAAGCCTACATCCACAATGACCACCCAGACAAAATCCGCCGTGCCCTCACCTACCATACACGCGGAATTAGTTACCCTTAGAAGTGCGGAGACAGTAAGAGATACTAACGCCACGAGGTACATCGAAGAGAGCGCGCTATGTGTGTGAGCAACGCAGGGGCATAACACCTCCCTCCAACTATGACAGGAACAGAGACAGAGACAGAGAAGACTGATAGGCATCAAAGATGCAAGCCCAGGCTGCCAGAAAGAGTGAGCGAAGAGAAAAGAAAAATTCTCCAGACCCCTTTAGAACGGTGGATCAATAGGAAACGGGGAACCAGTGGTCTATGCAGGCATCAAGGAAAAGGGTTCCAGCATGGAAAACACCATAGAAAATACATATCCCAAACCTCTATAAACACCCACCAAAGCTGAGAGCACCATTACCACGCTATTTTGTATAGAGGTCGCCGGCCTAAATGACTGGCTAACATGAGCAAGAGTTCCGGAGCACACACCGGAACGTGGATGTGGACAGCCACGCCAAACGCCAAAACATGTAGTCACATATGCCTAAGACACTCGGAGAGGGAACAGATATGGAAGGACGACAAGAACAGAGGATTACCAAACCCTTCTCTCGGAGCCTGAAGGAGTAAAGGTTGCCATGAGCTGACTCATCCTTCAAGAGATTCTGGACCAATTTAATCTGGCCAAAAGGATCGAGGGGGGGCCATAAGGATCGAGGAGGAGCCATAAGAATCGAGGAGGAGCCCAACGAGGAGAGGAGGCGACTCCTAGGCTTAGAATAGACAGAACTTGGAATGCAAAAGCAGGACCTCCAGATTTTGCTAGTAACAAAAGGGTCCAGAAATAGGAGTGGTAAAATGGCCTGTTTAGGCAGGGTACAAAGGCGCCAACATGGTGGTTCCCTATTAAGGGTTTTATAAAATAGATAGTGGACTCTGCATGGGCCCTAAAGGAACTGATCAGATGTTATAATAAATAAATATATACTCTCCCGACTATTAATCGGCCCCTAATTAGGTGCCCCTTCTTTTGTTCCATGGTCCATACCTTACAAGACGGAGCGTTGGGTGGACATGCCTGCAGAGCAGATCGTCGGGTTTCAAGTAAACCGAAGAATCGTTACATACGTAAGGCTAGAGGACAAAAAAGATATAGATCGGATGAGAATTAGCATACGGCTGGACTATGCAACGGATAAGTAAGCGACACCAGTGGTATTAGGATCCTCTGAGGGGAAGATAAGCATTGTTTAAGAGCTTCTCGCCCTCTCTGTGACGGGTTGTCAGCTCGATTCCTTGCGGATTGCTCCATTGTTTTCTCCTCCTAAAGCCTGTCGCTTAATAGTATGTATATGCAATAAGCCGTCTTAGGCTTGAGTAAAGTAATAACTGAAGAAAATAGCTGGTTTGACCTGCCAAGGTAGATAGAAAGAAATTAACAGAAGGTAATTGGGATGCAATTTCCCATTAGGCTGAAATATAATCGAAAGCTCTTGCTTCAATTGCTGAGATCAAAGGAAAAGTAGTCAGCGCATCACCTATTACATATGGGGTCTTAGAGAGTGAGTGATTGTAGTATAATCAAGGTATGTATGTTCGCATGGCTTTATCAATGGCATACGCTTCGGTGAAGTATGTACAAGAACAAACGGTGATTTCTCGCCTAATCCCTAGAATCTGAAGGGGAAGGCCAAATCAGCCTCTCCTTTATTTTCCATTTACAAGCATTGGGAATAGTAGTCATTGGCCTTTTTGCAAGTGAAGGGAGCGACGCACTAGGAATCTCGTTAGGAAACCGCTCTCACCTATGCACAAGGGGTCTAGGCCGGACTTACGTTTGTATCGCCAGACCACCCGATACCGCCACACTGTTCATACTGACCCACAGTTCCAACAGGCGCCGGAGTCTCAGCGGGTTTTGCGCTCGTAACCAGTGTGCTGGTCGGGGGGCTCACAATAACAGGCGTCGACGACACGACCGGCGCAGCAGTTGGCGAAGAAGCAGGAACATCAGGGGATGCCACACCTCCGGGGCTAACAACGGAGGTGGTCAAGCTTCCACTCTCAACGTAAACGCCGCTGAAGTACCAGTCCTCGGCGCCGGTGCCGTCGTTGCCGGCACGTGGGAGACGGAGAACACCGAGATGCCAGTCTGCGCCGTTGGAAGAGGTGCTGCCGGAGAAAGGACCGGCGGTTTTTGTGAGTGGGGCGGAACCGGTGGAGTGCCAGAAGGTGATTTGGTTGGTGTCGAAGTTCTACAACGAAGGGATTAGAGGATCCAGGGGTGCGAAATGTTCCAGGGAACGTACGATCTCATAAGCAACGTTGTGCCACTCGTCAGCCTTGAGTTCAACTTTCCACTTGCTCTGGCCGCCGACCATCCACTGAAGGTTGGTGTTTGAAGTCCCAGACTCGCCGCTGATCCAGCCATATTTAAGCTCCGTGAAATGGCTCTCGAAGAAGCAGATCTGATGCTCGTTGGTCGCGCTTGGAACATTGGTGCCGCTCCTCTTGATCGAGAAGTGGTAATAGACGGTGCCCTTGTTGATAGCGGCCGTGGTCTGAGGAATAAGCTCAGTCCTCCACATGTCGCTGTTCCACTTGGCAGTGCTGTCAATGGTGATTTTGGCACCCTGCTTGGATCCGGTGTCTGCGGGGTTCTTGTAGCTGGGGGAAAGGTTCACGTATTTGGTGACGTCTCCGCTGCCGTGGATGTAGTATTGGTAATTGCCGACCTGGTTGCCCCATGACCCTAGAGTTTGGTATGAGTTTTGAGGGGACGAAATCTTGGTTTTGGGAAACACTACATTTGTTAAGGTCCGAACTGGAGGTCATGTCGTTGAAGCGGCCATCCCAGAGGATGGTTCCTAAGACATTTAGTCATTATTCAGAAAAATATATGCATTCATTATACACACCAGCAGATACTGTGCTGGCAAGAGCCAGAAGAGTAGCGTATCCAAGCATCGTGAGGACAGAAAGAATTAATCAAAGGAGAGAGATACCAGACGAAGCAAAGCGGAAAGGAAAACGTAGTCGTATCTAGACTCTATATACCTATCTGGAGCCCAATACCAAAGCCAAATATACCATCGCCCTAATACGGATGCACATCGACCGCCGCCGAACCCTGTCCGGCAATCTGCTTAGGAACAGGATAGAAACAAGATCGAAAGTCACCCATCGGGTGAAGACACGCAAGCTTGTTAGTGAAGCGATGGCAGTGTGACTTGTTTCGTTAGTCGCCCTTAATATAAGAAATATATGAACCTGGAGTTGCCGTCATTTCAGGGGTATTTATATAGAATTATTCTAGTGGCGGCATGCGGTCCGGGGTGGAACATGGGGCCCCGCGTCATATATATTACTTGTATATGAAATCAACCATGATTTCTTCCGTCAGTGGCAACTTGGAAAATTGAATATGGTGAGCTGGGCATGTAAAGTGTTCTAAAAAAGTACTTTCAAAGATGTTTAGATGAGATATGTTTGACATGCAAGAAAGAAGGAAGGATGAAAACAGTACGTCGAGATATACTCGTTTATGCCAAGAATTTCCCCACATTGCCTGATTCGGCTTAAACATTAACTGTGAATGGAGGTAGAAGGAGTTACGTCGATGATACAGTTCACCAGAAATGTAGCGGATTCATAGCTTCATAATTTATATAATTCTCTTTCTCTTTCTTTCGGCGAATCCTAGAGAATTGCATTTTAGACTAGGCCACGGTTGTGGGCAGTAACGACTTCAAAGTGATGTGCATTCTCATAAGCAATATATACATTTCATATGGCAATATGTACAGCCGAATTGATTCACCAAGCTCTCCTCCCCTGTGGCTACTACCAAGCCCGAGTTACACAACATGAAGCAGGCGATATTCCCTCGACAAGCAGCCTTTCCGAATACCAGGAAACAAAAGAACAAAAATTCTGGTACCGAACCCGAGCCGTCCCGCCCGGATTTTTAAAATCGATCCCAACGTCACCTGCTGAGCGCTTGCAAATTAGAAGGATGGGTTGGCGTTGGTAAGGAGCTGCTCGAAGTAGGCCTCGAACCAGGTACCAGCCTCAGGAGCAGGCTTAAGAGCATCATCGTAGCCACAGTGGGCATCATAACGAACAGCAGAGGTGTCAGAGGTACCATCACACTCACCACCGGGCTTAACCCAGACAAAAGCGTCAAGGAGAGGGTCAGGAGTGACGGTGGAAGGACGCTCTCCGAAACCAGTACCGATGACGTTGCACCAGTCACCCCATTGCTTCTGCTTAGTGGGCTGAACACCGTTACGGCCAGTATCGACAATGAAGTGAGCGGGGAAGCCGGCGGCCTGGAGGAGAGGAGCGAACTTGGCATGGTAAGTCTTCTCGTCGCAAGTGGTGCTGGGAGAAGCGTAGCTGGGGCACGAGCTGATCGAGTAGGCGTTATAGTTGGCAACGTTGGTGGCCAGTCCACGAACAGCGGCGGGCTTCCCAGCAGCGGCGTAGACCTCCGCATACATCTTAGCGGCAGGTCCGATGTTGGCATCCCAGCCCAACCATCCCGCATGCCCAGCATCAAGGTACATGACAACATTGGCCATATTAAGAGTCTTCAAGGCATAGGCGGTCAGAGTCTTGTATGCATCAGCAGCGTTGGCACACTTCTGCACATTCATGTTGGTGACCATGTTGGCCAAGGAATCCGGTTCAATGATGAGGATGAACTGAACATCGGGGAAAGCCTTGATCTGAGTGGCAATGGAGTTGATGTAGTCTTGGTACAGAGCACTTCCGTTGTTGGCAAGCGAGAGCTCGCCGTTGGACGCAAGAGCGGCGCAATCTCTCTCAGGAAGATCATAGACGACCAAAGGAAGGACGAGGTTGGCTCCAGCCTTGTTCTTGGTTTGGACGTCCTTTGCGTATTCGGAAACAATCTTCGTCTTCTCGCGGGTGTCACTTCAAAACCATTAGTTGTCTTCCTATACAACTAGAGTAGAGTATTACTTACAGCCACATGAAAGTACCAACCTGTGCAACTTTGCTGGCCTTCGCAGCCAACGCAGCATTTGTCTTAGAGATGGTGGGGACGGCCAAGTTCAAAATCTCAGACGCATAGTAGGGGTTGGCGTAAAAGTTCTTGCCGGCATACGGGTGCCCGCTAGCAGCAGGAGAAGATGGAGCGGGAGCAGAGGGGGTTGTGGTGCCCTTTGCCGTAGTCTTCACCGTGGTGAGAGTGGTAGGCTTAGCAATGGTGGGTGTGGCTGTTGTCTTTGCTGTAGTTGAGCCAGATCCAGATCCAGTTCCAGGCAGACACTGG
This sequence comes from Delitschia confertaspora ATCC 74209, assembly GCA_010093945.1. NCBI lineage: Eukaryota > Fungi > Ascomycota > Dothideomycetes > Pleosporales > Delitschiaceae > Delitschia > Delitschia confertaspora. The sequence continues at coordinate 165,868 of ML993860.1, forward strand.
GAGTACCAATCACCCTGCTTGAAGCAATAGGATCCGGAGACACAAGTCGTTGCTCCTGACCAGTTCATTCCACCGCACTGTCCGTAGAGAGGGGCATCGGCGGCGGTAGCAGTAGTGACAGCTGCCGCTGCAGCAAGAAGAGTGGCGGTCTTCATGATACTGGATAGATTGTAACGAGAAGAGGAGGTGATGAGCGGAATTCAAGTCCGGACTGAGTGTCACTGATGGTGATGGTGGAGTTCAGTGTCCTGCTAAAAAGAACGTCTTTCGCTCTCCCTTTATATGCCTGACTCTTGACAAGCTTCTAATAGGAACAATAAGCACCTCAGCCCTTTTGATCACGCTATGAGGGTCGTAGTTAGGAGTGGGTCCGGAGAAGTTACTGGGTAGGACCTCAACTACGACTAAAGGGGCAAGCCTATGAGGCCTCTAATATGGCACACGGATACACTGCAACGCTTCCGCAGCCAATGCATAGTCGTTGCTTCTGCGAGGACTCTTCCCTACCAGGGTCTATGCCTCGAATATCGAGAGTACTTCCGAGGTAGAACTCGAATGTTTCGACGAATCTTCCATGATCCCGGTTGTGATGGCTGACCCATGTTGGACCAGATGCAGAAACGTATACTGAACCCAGGTTTTGTCGCCCGTTTTGCATGGATATTTAGACACCCTTACGGCGATCTCAAGCCACAAATGGACTGGTAAGGGCGCCACATCGCGTGGGGTGGGATATTGCAGGACTAGTAAACATATATTGACGTCGGAATAAGCCTGGTTGCGGTCCGAAACTGAATTAAATAAAGTACGAAAAGCGGGCAGCGTGACTTGCAAAGACTGGGGTAAGATGAAGAAGCGAGACTTAATGGGTCGTAAGCGACCCACATTAGATTGTAGATATAAAGTGCTGTTTGGAAAGACGTTCCGGTAGCCTTAAGCCATACGTGGAGTACCTGATATGTACCTGAAGATTGACGGATGAAGGGCAGGGTAACAAGACAGGCGGACTCTCGAGGCCGTCATTCCTGGTATTCGGGCTTTCTAGAAGGTTGTACAGACCACCAGGATCTCTCAGATATCTACCTGGTTAACCATGAAATAAGTGCACCAGGTGACCCTTCCCTGCGTTTCCACATTGCTGCAGGTCATCTTGATAGAGTATGAAGAGTAGAAAACCAGACAACCAAGTTACCATTAACGGCCATTGGTTTGCCGACCACCTACAAGATTCTTCTTCCTTAAAACGCAACTAGAACTCAGGCAAGATATATATCCATACTCAGTATTTCGTCCGAAGATATGTTGTGATTCGCTTGTCTAAGGTTGCCATATTG
>ML993861.1:0-20888 GCA_010093945.1 Delitschia confertaspora ATCC 74209
GCCAGAGGGTCCAGAAAAGGAACTAAAAGACTATGTACCCTCCTGTCACGAAATCTCGTGTCCCAATGAACTTAGTCAGCATTGCTTTTCCACCTCGCACCACATCCTTCGAACCACTACTTAATTTATCACCCTCTCCCACCAAGCTAGAAACACGGCGCTTAAACAGCCCAATAAAACATTTCCATCAACCTCATCTCCAAATAAAACCACGACAGCGAACCTGACTCCGGCACCTCTGGTAACTCGTCCATGTATTCCCAGTTTTTCTCCACTCTCTGCTGCACCTGGGTCTTCCTCCCCCTTCTCAATTCTCTATGCGCAGCTTGTGGAAACATTCTGTGCGGCACTGTGGGCCTCCGGCCATATAACCAGGCTAGATGCTGGCCTCTTCCCTTCGCCATTGGCACACCAGGCATGTAGTCCAAGATTCCCGAGCCGAATTGTCGCAGAGCTGGTTTGGCTAGGTTAGGAATTAAGTTTCATTTCTTCCAATTTGTATATGATTCCTTGATCACCCATACATTGCTGAGGAGGAAATGGGACCGGGATGCCATCCAGCCAGCACTCAATGGCATTGGGGTGGGCATAAATCACTGGCCCAATGTCGCGGCCGGATGAGGGGGACTCAGGAGCAGGAGCGGCATTTTCACCGTGAGCAGAAGAACTGGCAGATTGAGGGTGCGGCCTGGCAACTTGCTGCTGCTGCACAGGCGTGTTAGGGGGCGCAGCACTAGATTGGTGGCCGGCGTGCGAGGGAGATGATGTGTTCATTTCTGCGGCCTGAGGAGCCAGATGTTGATTACTGACAAATTGATGGTTAAATTCGGTGTATCAAAGCCCTGCTGTGTTAGTTTCAGAAGATAAGCCTTACTTCTGTTTATGGTGACGTGCTCTGATCAAGGACGCGGCCGCTGATAATGTTGTTGTGGGACGAAGGGAGAGTAGAGAGAGATTGAAAGATTTAAGCATATACATAAGAGCGCGTTAGCATGTATCTAACGCGTACAGCACAACTTACCTTAAGAATTTCTCCCTTCACTGTTGCCCACATCAACTTGTCAGCCTCTTCACAGCTTCTTTAGACCGAGGTGAAGTGACTACCACAAATCCATAGTGATTGTATGGAATTAAATAACTGGTGATATAGATATCTTTATCTAGTTTATTGTTATTTTTCGAAAGCCTACTTAGCTCAGAACCTGATGTCGCGTGGTAAGACTTTCACTGCTGATTACTCAGCAATCTTTGTCATTTAGCCAATCAACGAGGTCAGAGGCAAACAGTCCGTGCGTAAGTATATGCCGAAGTAAAGCCGACGCCAAGATCAGCATCACCAGGAGTTCACCAACATCTCCACCTCTCTCTAACACTCTCACGATTAACAAACACAACCATGGCCGACACGCAAACAGCGTCCACAGAAACGCCCACGGGATTGCCGACAGAGTCCTCAGCCACCAATATAGCTTCCCCAACCCCCGCCTCAGCATCCTCATCCACCGACCTTGCGCCCATCACCACCTCCGAAACCACCGTCATAACCACCAACGCCGAGGGCAAAAAGATCAAGAAAATCATCCGCCGCAAACGGCGCCCCGCACCCCCTCAAGTCGATCCCGCGACCTTCAAGACCGAAAAACCACCACCAACGGGGACAATCTTTAACATCTGGTATAACAAATGGTCTGGCGGTGATCGCGAGGACAAGTATTTGTCGCAGACGGCGGCGCCGGGGAGGTGTAATATTTCGAGGGATTCCGGGTATACGCAAGCGGATAAGACACCTGGATCATACTTTGTAAGTTCAAGCTCCATAATTCGCAGCTTCGGTTTATGGCATGCCAACTTTTTTTCTAGTGTCTATTCTTTGCGAGAGGAATATGCCCGCGCGGCGTTGATTGCGAGTACCTACACAGACTGCCTGGCATCCACGATATCTTCAACCCAAACGTGGACTGTTTCGGCAGAGACAAATTCAGTGATTACCGAGACGACATGGGCGGTGTAGGCACGTTTCAGCGCCAGAACCGAACACTATATGTTGGTAGAATCCACGTCACAGACGACATTGAGGAAGTAGTAGCACGGCATTTTCAGGAGTGGGGACAGGTGGAACGCATCAGAGTGCTCACGGCTCGGGGCGTCGCTTTCGTAACATATTCAAACGAAGGTACGCATCAGCTTACTTTCCCCTTCCTTTTCCTCATCCAAACAAGCATGACTCACAAATCGCTTCCAGCAAACTCCCAATTCGCCAAAGAAGCCATGGCCCACCAATCCCTGGACCACAACGAAATCCTCAACGTCCGCTGGGCCACCGTGGACCCCAATCCCGCTGCCCAAAAACGTGAAGCCCGGCGCCTGGAAGAACAAGCCGCGGAAGCGATCCGGCGCGCGTTGCCAGCTTCCTATGTCGCTGAGATCGAGGGCCGTGACCCCGAGCAGAAGAAGAGAAGGAAGATTGAGGGGAGTTTTGGACTCGAGGGGTATGAAGCGCCGGATGAGGTGTGGTATGCGAAGGAGAAGGCGGAGATGGAGGGTGTGAGGGGGGGCACGATGGTGGAGGGCGTGCAGCAGGGGGAGAGGAGGATGATTGAAGCGGCGACGGCGGAGGAGGAGGAGCATGAGTATGAGGGGTTGATGATGCCGCAGAGGCAGGAGCAGCCGCAACAACAGAACAGCATTTTGGGAAATTCAACATTGGCGGCATTGAAGGGGTTCAAAGCTGTCGCACCCACGCAGAGATTAACACCAGCACCGAGCGGCCCGTTGGTGGCATATGGAAGCGATGACGATAGTGATTGAGGGAGTTCCTTTGGCTACGAAGACAGGGTACGATTTATGAGGGCCATTAGTGCAATTCCCAGTCGCCATAGGGGACATGGAAGGGGTTGCGGAAAACCAGTTTCCGGTGAATAAAGGCTAGAGGCCAATTCACATGCTCATCAGCAGATGCAAATGTACGATAGTTCAAAGGGTTCAAATGACAGGACAAAGGATACCCCGTTCCGTTCTCATTCTCCGCCACCTTTTGGTGCAGAACTTAGTAATACAATTCGTTGCAGTGATATAATACCCCATCCGAAGCCTGAAAATCTCTCGCCGCCTGATATCAAAAATGAATCACCCTGTAGGAACGCCTAACAAGAACCGTGGAAATGAATAATGAGCCCCCGCAGACCCGTGCACTCCTCTGATAGCAACGCCAGTTTTCAGAAACCACGAAAGATGAAACAGCCCTATGCTCCGCCTTTTTTTAGTTTTCTCCTCTCTGCTAGCTTTCTCTTCGCCTCCTCGCGCCGCTCATCTGTCAAATTGCTCTTCCTCTCCCTCTCGCGCATAAAGGCAGATGCGCCTTCCGCCTTCGAAGGCTCATCCACCGTCTCCGCTATCTTAGCTGGCTCGATAACCGATACCACCGGTACATCCTTCTTTGGTATCTCCTCCGCCACCGCAGCCGCCTTCGTAAGCTTCAGTGGAGACCCTGTCGAAAAATCCTTCGAACCCCCATCTCCCGTCCGCGCAGTCTTCTTCACACTCCTTGAGCGAATATGCTTAGACGTGTTCGCTGCACGACTATTGGAAGAATATCCCGTTCCGTTGGAAATTGGCAATGCCATTCCATAGGTTTCCCTTTGAGGGAGGGGACTGCTGTCCATGGCATCCAGCCAGGGATCAGATGGTGGTGGCTTAGCCGGTCGGACAGGGGAGAGCTGGGGCTTTGGGTTGGTTGGGATGTTTTCTTTGCTAAGGATTTGGCGCAGAGTTAGGGGTGTGCCTGTGGGTGTGCCAGTGGGAAGAATTGTTGATTGTTCAATGTCCGGTTCATTTGAGGGTTCAGAGGCTCTGGGTCTGAGGGGCGACCCGGTGGTGGGGACTCTTGAATGCTGGGTGTCTGTTTTGGAGAGCCTGGGCTTATGGTTGTGTGGTGTGCTTTGTGAGGCCGTGGGGTTGGCAAGAGAGTACTCCGTTGGTATAGAGGCAAAATCTGGGGTATCAGCTCCGTTGGTTGAAAGCATGGAGTTTGCTGCCTCGCGAGTTGAGCGGCGGAGGCGTCGCGGAGGCTTTGATGGTGAGTTTTCTTTGCCGGCGGTGTGTTCGCGGGCGGATAGCGTTGGCTTTCCTAGTACGATGGCCGCGGAGTTTGTGAGTTCATCGCTGCGAGGTGCAGCGGACCTCCTGGATGATCTGTGCTCTTCAAAGCGCAGGGCGATAGAATCCTTGCTGGAATCCTCGTGGATCTGGAAGGGCGAGCTCTCGCCGGCATCGACTTCCACTGGGCTGTTGAGAGGCACTTCCAAGGCAGCAATGCGCTGCTTGAGACCAGCTATTTCCATACTTGTTCGAGCGTTCTCTCCCAAAGCTATCCGCAGCCGCTTCTGCAATTCCTTGGTTTGCTCCTCCAGCTCCTGTTCGCGCGCCTTGTGCCGCATTCGCTCGTCTTGTAGTCTGTTTGCTAGCTCCATGGCCTCGTCATCCTTCTTCTTCGCGTAAGTTTTCGCGATGTGGTGCTTAACCACCAGCTTCTTTGCCTCCTTCTCGCTCTTCTCGGCATATGCTTCGTATAGTCCCTTCCAGTACTTTCCCGACTCGGATCGTGGTTCTGACATGTCCAGTGTGATGTCGAGGTCGTCCTTTGACTTTTGCACCTTGACGACAGGCGTTGGCTGTTTCGTGGTCCGAGCATTGTATAGTGCTTCGGTGAGCTTGGTCTGAGGCTTTTTTTCACTATCCTTGTTTTCGAGGAGGGCCGTTCCTGGAGTCCATGGGCTGGGAAACTTCCCGGGGCAATCGTTTGGAATTCCGCTTCTGCCTATACCGGCCGTACGCTTCCCCTCATTATCAACCACATGCGCGCCCCAGTTGACAGACTTCCTCCCTTTGCTCGCCGTTCCAGGGGTCATAAGTATGCCATTTGGTTTCATGGGTGAAGGCATGGATGTGTCTTCCTTTTTTGGTGGTAGCCCAATCGTTTTCGCGGTGATGGGGTCCAGCTCTACTTTCTTCTCAATTATCTTTACCGAGTTGTAGTCGGGTACAGCAGGGGTTCCGAAGATTGCGTGCTTGAAGGCTCGAACAGCAAAGACAGGCGCTGGTGTTTCGGGAGGTTCCATGTATGTGGTATCACCGTCTATTATGATTAGTTAGAGTAAAGGTAAAATTCGAGATCCTGCTTGTTGTACCTGGTTCGGGGTACTCCACGACATTAGAGTTGCGCGGCCCGGTAATCCAGGACAGCATTTTGCCTTAGAGGAACCTGAACAGGGGCGTATGTACTCAGGAGTTGAGGATATTGCAATCTATAGCCCTAGGCGACGGTGGTGGTGGTGGTGGTGGTGGTGGTGGTGGTAGTGTATGTGTGATGGTAGGGATTGTTTTGGAGGCTTGTTTACCCTCCAGTGAAAGATTGCGGGGCGCCGGAGGTGTCACCGGAATGTCAGCGGAGTATGGGCGTTAGTATTGTTCGACAAGTATTCCATAGAAGCAATAAAGAATTGTGTAGAGGAGCAGGAAAGGCAGCGAGTGAAATGATATCTGCCTCCACTTGTAATATTCACGTCGAGGGCAGCGGGAGGACGCGTTCGCCAAGATATATGTATGCATAGCTCGTCCCTCATATGCGGGCTGAACGCACGGACCAAATGTACAACTGGCAGTGACGAGCCTACATAACTCTATCTCCCGACATTCACCATCTCACCTCACTCACCGCATCATTGATATCATATATTTCGAACACCGCAGAACAAAAATGATTGCCGTGTGAAAGGGCTGCAGCTTCGGCTGCGTGTCTTCTTATCAACCAACTCTCAGTTCAGTTGGCTTATCAACCACCCACGACACAGCCCAGTATGGCTCCTCCGAAATCTTCCTGGAGTAAATTAGTATCAAATGCTACGACCGCACAGAATGTCAAAATGCCCCTGGGGAAGTCTCCTCCCAAGGGGAAAAATGCAAAAACCTTTGTGCCACCAGCACCGCCCACCGATACCTACTCAGCGGCGCAAGAAGATGAAATAGAAGTGCTGAAGGCTATCTATATGGAAGATTTTGAAGAAGTCGAAGCAAAAGGAGCATGGAGTGTAAGCGCCACCATCAAAACTTTCAACTTATTCTTGTATTTTTATGTCCTTCGTGCCGCCAGCAATTCATCATGTGACTGGCAAGTTGCTGATACCAGTCTTAGAAAACAACGGATAGAGCCCTCCGGTTAAAAGTGAAATCTTTCTCTGACAATAATACTTATGTTGTACTCTCCGTAAAGCTTACCGCTACTTATCCAAAAACCCTGCCTACCTTGATTCTGGAATCCACTTCCCATCTACGCCACAAGACACAAGAGAATTTGCAGAGACTACTCGCCTCAAGACCCAAGGAGCTTCTGGGTGATGTCATGATACATGATATTGCTACTTCAGTTCAAGATCTCCTTGAGGATGATGTGACTGCCCGTGAAAATGAAGGCACCTTGCCTAGCCTAGAAGAAGAACGAGCAGTGCATGAAGCTGCTGCCGCCCAGTTGGCGAAGCAGCACGAGGAAGAACTGCAAAAAAAAAGAAATGAAGAGAAAGCCGAAGAGGAACGGACATTGCAGCAAATGGTCAGTGACGAGATGAGACGTAAAGAGCTGATGGTTAGGCGTAAAAGCCGGGGAGCCGGAACTCCCATGTCTTCGTATTTCACGGACGGGACCTCCGCGAATCACGTGTCTTTCGACCGGATGATCATGCTATCAGATGGAAATGACAACATTGAGTTCTCTGCAGTCGAAGGCCTGCTTCCATTTAAAACAGGCCCAGTCACTGAAGAGCTCCTTGTAAAGCCTTCTGGTGTCTCAAGCAATCTCACCATGGTCCTAAAACAGACCCATGTTGGTGGTTCGAAGCAGTCTAGTCACTCACAGCTCAAGAAGGCTATCTTAGAATTCGAAGAAGAGATGGAAGACCTCAAGCGCTTACGACAACCGAACGTTATGAGCGTCTTTGATTTCAAAATCGAGCCATCGGCTGACTCTGGATGGGAAATCAACATTTTGGTTGAACTTTGTAACAAAGGCTCTCTAGCGGAGAAACTTGAAGACGACAACCAGATTGCGGTTGCAAAAGTGCGATCCTGGACAATCGAACTACTCGAAGCTGCAGATTACTACCACAGAAACGGAGTGGTTCACAAGAGAATCCATCCACATAACGTGTTACTGTTCAAGCCCCCCAATGGTAGCATTTCTGTCAAACTCGCAGATGCTGGATTTCAAGAGACTCTGTATACCCTCAAGGATCTCGGCCATAGGGGCCAGCCTCTCACGACACCAAGATCAGCCTTTTGGGTGCCTCCAGAGCTTGCCCAAGAAGGTCGGAGAACAAGAAAGACGGATGTGTGGGATCTTGGTGTAGTATTCGTTCAGATGCTCTTCGGCTTGGAAGCACCTCAGAAGTACAGTTCGCCACAAAATCTCATGGACACTTTGCAATGTTCGGAGCCATTGCAAGAGATAATTGGAAAGTTCTTCAAACCCGATCCAAAGTCGCGACCCTCAGCTTTTGATCTAATCCCTTGCGAATTTCTCAGAGATGACGTCCCGATCTACGACGAACCTCCTTCTCCGATGCAGTCCAGATTATCTTTGTCTGGCTTTCCCCACAATCGTCTCCGCAGGTCGTCATCCGCTGGAGTTTCCGGAGCTCTGTCTCGGTATGCAAACGAATGGGTTGAGGCAGGCCGTTTAGGAAAAGGAGGTTACGGCGAAGTGGTAAAGGCTCGTAACAAAGTGGATGGGCGCATTTATGCCATCAAGAAGATCAAACAGAAGTCACCTTCGGCGCTCACAGAGGTTCTTTCCGAAGTTATGCTCCTGTCTCGGTTGAATCACCCTTATGTGGTCCGGTATTACACAGCATGGCCGGAAGAAGAATTTGGGGCCGGGGAAACCGAAGACGACAGTTCCGTAACTTGGACTGGCGACTACTCTAATGTTTCACCTGGGGATACCGGCGATGACATCGAGTTCGGCAGAAGCACGGGTGGGCTTGATTTTATCAGCTCGAGTGGCCTTCCAAAGATCGAATTCGAAGGGGACTCAGACGAGGATGAAGACGACTATGATGATGGAGCCATCGTATTTGGGGAGGACACCGGTAAGCAGCAATAATACTTTCCTCTTGCCGTAGCCTTAACCTTGCGTAGATGAAGATGATGAAACCGAATCGGTTAGTCACCGGTCACCTCTAAGGAAACGACGCACAAACTCGAGCTCTCATCCAACGCGCTCAGTCAAAACAATCCTTTACATCCAGATGGAGTTTTGCGAAAAGCAGACTCTGCGCGATCTTATTAGGAGAGGTTTGTATGATGATCCGGATGAATACTGGAGGTTGTTCCGCCAAATTCTGGAAGGCCTTGCCCACATTCATAGCCATGGCATAATCCATCGCGATTTGAAGCCTGACAACATCTTCATTGATGTAGCAAAGATTCCCAAAATTGGCGACTTCGGGCTCGCTACCAGCGGGCAATATCAGCGAACGGATAAAGCAACCATAGGCAGTAATCAGCCCGGAGACATGACACGCAGTATCGGTACTGCACTCTATGTGGCCCCGGAATTACGCTCCACCGTGGGTGGCAACTACAACGACAAGGTCGACATGTATTCCATAGGCATCATCTTTTTCGAAATGTGCTATCCCTTGACGACGGCCATGGAGCGGGATCACGTCATCAGACGGCTCCGGGAGAGGCAGCATACACTCCCCCCTGAGTTCGACACCCCTGAGAAATCTCTCCAAGGGAACGTCATCACTTCCTTGATCAGCCACCGCCCAAGCGAGCGTCCGAGCTGCGGCGAGCTTCTAAGAAGTGGGAAAGTCCCTCTTCAAATTGAGGATGAGGCTGTCAAAGAAGCCTTAAAAGCCCTCTCGGACCGCAATTCACCACACTATCAGAAGATGATGGCGGCGTTGTTCTCACAGAAGCCTGACAATCAAGTCAAAGACTATGCTTGGGACCTTAACACTGGGGGTAACTCTCATGGAATCAAACCAAACGACGTGCTTCTCCAAAGCCTCGTCAAGGATCGTTTGACTATGGTCTTCCGCAGCCATGGAGCTGTTGAGACACAGCGCCAGGTGTTGTTACCGTGGTCTGCGCACTACGCGAACAACAACGTCGTCAAGTTGTTTGATCCTTCCGGTACTCTTGTCCAACTGCCTTATGACCTGACATTGCCGTACGCAAGAAGCATAGGAAGAGGAGCAGTATCTCTTGAGAAAACATACACAATCGGGTCTGTATATCGAGACACATACACGGGCGGCGCGCCACGCAGTAGTGGCGAAGCTGATTTCGACATCTTGTCATACGATACCTTGGACCTCGCTCTAAAGGAGGCAGAGGTGTTGAAGGTAATCGATGAAATCATTGAAGAATTTCCATCGTTGGCTTCCGCTCAGATGTGTTTCCATCTGAACCATTCAGACCTTTTGGAAATGATCATGGATTTTGCCCGCATCAACGTACCACAAAGGCCGATAGTGAAGGAAGTGCTCAGCAAGTTGAACATTCAAGACAACAACTGGCAAAAGATCCGTAACGAATTACGCGCCCCAGAAGTGGGTGTCTCTTCCACCTCCTTGGACGACCTTGCTCGCTTTGATTGGAGAGATACCCCTGAGAAAGCCTTTTCCAAATTGCGGCGTATTTTTGAAGGCACCAAGTACCTCGACAAAACCCATGCGGTCTTTGCGCATCTCAGCTCCCTTGTCAACTACACTAAGCACTGGGGTATCAAGCGTAAAGTATATGTCAACCCACTGAGCAGCGTCAACGAGAAGTTCTACACTGGCAGTGTCCTCTTCCAGTGCCTTTTCGATTCGAAAAAAAGAGAAGTACTTGCGGCAGGCGGACGATATGACCGACTCATTGAGGAGTACCGCCCGAAGGTACAGGGGCAGGGTCATCACACGGTCGGATACCATGCTGTTGGTATGAACCTCGGATGGGACCGACTGGTCAACTCAATGGCGCGATATTTGCGGAAACCCACGAGATCCACGTTCTTGAAGAAACGGCAAGCGGAGGAAGATACTCCTACGGTTTCTTGGATGCCCCGCCGATGCGATTGTCTTGTGGCCAGCTTTGACGCAACAGTTCTGAGATCCACTGGTGTGAAGATGGTGGCAGACCTTATCTCCCATGGCTACACCGCTGAGCTAGCCATTGATGCTCATTCGCTTGAAGATCTTCTCCGCCATTACAGAGATGACAGGCATAGTTGGGTAATTGTCATCAAACACAGTGTCACGAGCGACAAGCCGGACCTCAAGGTCAAGAGCATGGCGAAGAAGGAAGACATGGATATAAGAAGCGCGGACCTGCTCAACTACCTACGCAATGAACTCCGCGACCGTGACCTGCGGGAGGGAAGTGCAGCTGCTCGCCAACCCGGCTCACGCATCGTACCCACACCGACTGCTTCATCACAACCCGCAGAGGGAAGGGCAAACGTTGATGTTCTCTTGGCTTCACATCGCTCGAAGAAGTCCAGCAAGTGGAGCATCGTCGAAGCAGCTCAGGCCCGCTCATCTGAGCTGCTCACGTCCTTTCATGGCGCGCCAATCGCTGCGATTGAAACAAAAGACGAAGTAATGAATCTGATCCGAGAAACCAGACTCAGTGATCCGGATAGTTGGAGGCGCTGCATACAGAGCTTGCCATTGGCCGAGCGCAAGTATTTGCAAGAGTTGCATGATATGTTGCTGAACTATGCCAGTCGGTGGAAGCAGGCGAGCGCAGAGGGAAATGGAAGGAGTGGAGAAGGCGGTAAAGCATTTGTGTACAATTTTAGGACTGGCGGATGTCTGCTCTATGATCTTGAGAACTGATTACGTTGTCATGAGATATGAGAAGCAGTGAGTAGTGTAGGTAGCTTTTTCCAATGTATCATGTCTTCACCGCATCAAACTTCTGCCCGCGATCATGCTGTTGTCCCCCACCAGCACCCTCCTGCTGATGTCTATAAAAGACCTCTTCTTCGCTCTTTTCCTTCCTCCTCCTTTCACCATGCTTCCTCACCAGAGTTTGTCAGTCGACACCTCCATCATGGCGACCAGGACGACCGCACGGATCACCCTCAAGGTGACCTTCGCCTTCACGTTCACCACCCACAATGACGCGCACCCGCTAAACTCTTCTCCTAAAACCCAGATCAGAAACACTTATAAGGGCCGTTCATGTTCAGGTTTTCTTCTCCACCGGTCAGCGCAATCTTCACCTGCAGGTCGCGCCCCCTTCCTCCTCGCTTCTTATTCACCAACAGTAGCTAACCCCCTTCTCTGACTTCAACCTCCAGCCTCGCCTTCTTCTCTTCTTCTCTTTGCCCGAAAACTGGTCTCTTTAGTTCTATCTACTGCGAAGTCATATCTACTGTCTACTTCGATCTCGGCGCTGCGTGCCCCTGATATACTACGTCAACGTCGAATTCACTGTCTACTTCATTTCAATATCGCATTTCCATCCCAAAGCCAATGAATCAATTAGAACGGCCAAAGCACGCGCTGATCTCCCCGATGAAGCCGTCAAAATCACCAAACCCGCTGTCTGCAAGAAGAAGGCCGCGCCCGCTGCTGCTGCTCCCTCTAACGCCGCCAAAGACGCCTGCAAGTGCCCGAGTGGGCAGGTCAGCATAACCTGCTACGTCTGCAACCCCTAAAAAACCAAATGCAACAGCGCGCAGGTGGTCTACGGTCTCTCTGCGGCCAAAGGCCAAGTCTGCCAATGGGATGTTGAGGGGTTATTGGAGAGAGGTGAGAATATGTGGGGGCAGATGGAGACGCTGAAGGGGATGAGTGCGTATTTGAAGACAAGGGTTGTTATTTTGTAAGAGGAGAAAAGAGAGCTAACGGAAGGAGAGATTGGTATTGAGGGCGTTAAAGTTGAAGAAGAAGGTTGAAGAAGAAGGTTGAAGAAGGGTTTAAAGGACATAAATAGCTTAAACAGAGTTTATACGAGCATCTAGTTCCCTATCAAGATAATTTTAGGATTTGAGCCTTACCAGACAAATCGTGATTGTTATAGTCTTCGTAATACAATCTAAAAGATATCGAACATAATTGACTGTTCAGGCCAAAATCGGTAGAGGAGAACCTGTCGTGTTATCAGTCGCCAACGCTAACCCTTTCCGGGATATTTCAAAGCGAATAAGGTCTTGCAAGGACTCTCTATCTTGTCTAGCCACACCTGGTTAGCAATATACTTAGAACTTCAAGTAATGAGGAAGCTCATTGTATATTCCTATAAATAGCGATTAATTCTTAGTTATAACTCATGATTAAAGCGCGAAGAGAATATGCACGTGACAATGGTTACAGAAACTGGGGCAACGTGGGTGAGAGTGAGGAGGCCATATGGCATAGTGAAGGAGTGTCACTGCGGGTGGTAGGATGGACGAAACATAGATGAGTGCTGTCACTGTTGGAGTGAAATTGTCCATTCCCTGAACCGATGGGCTATCATTCTCATCCAGTCCCCCATCCGCCCAGCAACTCCTAGAACCCTTCCCCTTTTTTGGTTCCAACACATGTGATCACTAAAGAATGACAAAAAAAGGAGACATCACGAAGACAAATCAACAAAAAGGGGCTCTGCGTGCCATTGACATGATGTGCCTCTCCGCTCCTTGAAAATCTTAAGAATGATAAGATAAACAAAGGTAGTGAGTTCAAATGGCAACAAACCCAAATAACTTTCCCAACTCCTTACCCACCCCCAATGACTCGAGCACCCTCTCAACCTCAAAAGACTTCAACCAACGAGAACCCTCAATCTAATTACCTAATCCCAAACCTACTCCCCAAAGTCGCAAATCGCTCACTCTTCTTCTCACTCTGCGCCTGCGCCGCCACAGCCTGTCCCTCCATCACTTTCTCAATGAGAATTGCGCCCTTGATGCCATCTACCTTACTGTACTTCTTATTCCGCTGCGCGACGTCAAAGAACTCGTCTGAATTGTCTGATCCCATAAGTGCGGCGGTTTGCCATAGTTCTTCCAGATTCTCCATTAAGATGGGGTTGTTGAGACTTTGGACGAATGCTGAGAGTTTGGAGATGTCGGTGAGGAAGGATTGGACTGCCGCAGGGGTGATGCGTTTTACGGTTTCGTCTAAGGGGAGTGACTGCAGGGGTGTTAGTGTTATGATGAGAGGTAACGGGGAGGGGAAGGTGGGTTATCAAGGACTAGCCAGAAAGGGCGGATGGGCAAGGGTTACCAGAATCATGGTTGATGCGTGACTGAGTGCGTCAAAGTAGATGAATTCTTTGATTTCGGTGGGGAGGCCGAGGAGAACCGAGTTCATTATATTAGGAAGGTAACGTGTCAGCTCCTGCATGTAGTTGCTGGGCTCTTTGTTTGGCTGGAGCGCCATCCTAACGGCAGATTAGTAAATGTATACAGTAGGTTAACATGAATAACTTACCAGTCATATTCCGCAGTCTCTATCAGATCATCAATCTTTGAATTCACCAACTCGAAGATACGATCCGAAGCCTTTTTCTTCGCTGCCTTGAACTCCTCAGTCGCTCGTAGCATAACTGGGCCAGTGGAAGAGTTGGATGACCGAGCGTTGAAGAGCAATTCTTGCAACTCCACACAGGCAGTTTCGAAATGCTCGATATTGGTCAAGATCTGAACAATCTGGCCAGGATATTGGGAGCGAAGGCGTTCAACCAATGATTTGCAGACTTTGTCGCATAGGAGTTCGTCGAGAGACTGCACGGAAGGACGCTTCAGTATACATGTCTGGTTTACAAAGAGATACGTCTTACGTTACGTAGTGTTTCATCAATGACAGTAGACCGCTGAAAATAATCATCAGAGAAGAGATAGATTTGGTTGAGAAAGTTGCGGATGTCGATACAACACAATGGGTACATTTGCGAGAATGGAAGAACACACGGGAAACTGGCTGGTTAGTGCACGGTTCTAGTAGTTCTTCGGGGTTGATTGATACGTACGTGAGTTGATCACGCTCTTTGTCCGGCGTGTACCAGCTGACATTGACCACTTTGTCGTACTCGTCGATGCTGTTGATTGGCATTGGCATATAATCGTCGGAATCAACAATCTCTGTGAAGTCTTCGCTGAAGCGGAGTTTGAGGAGTTCAGAGTACTTTTGAAATAACGTCAAAAGCAGCCTGCTCATAGCGGAGACGGAATAGCCCCATTTCTGTATTGTCGGTTATTAAATTCTAAATGATATTAGGAGGTGACTTACCTCCATCGTTAACATGAAGAGCGAGACCCTGCCTTTAATCTTCAACAACAGTTCGTCATTGTCGACAGTGTGAAGTGAATTTGTGATCAGGGTAATGGAGCTGTGACACATAGAGTCCCAGAGCTCATCCACCTGATGAAATTAGACTGGCTCTGGATCCCAGCATTTCGATGACCCTACTACTTACATCGATGAGTTGCCGAAAATTATGTGTCTTTGACATTGTTGCTTTTTCTATGATTGCAAACCCTGCTATGTCCTCCAGCAGGCTACTAAGCCCTCCGCAGTCTTCGTCAAGCAAATTCAGCGATTGAGGGATGATCAGCTCTTTCTGTCTCCGTCGTGTAGCCGCATATTCTGCTTTGAAATAATCGCTTTTTCCAAGCGTTTCATGTATGTGCATACACTCAAACAAGGGGGTGAACTCGACCTGGATATCCGTTTCGTCATTGTTCAGGATGTCAAATTCGTCAGTTTCATCCGCCACGAGCTCCATGGGCGAATTCAGTCTGAACTTGGAAAACCGCGGGTCCGATTTAGCTCGTCCCTCGTTTCGAACTCTGCGCATTTCAGTGTAGTAAAAGGCAACCTCTCCCAGAAACTGTGACGATTCTCGGATACGGAACAGCCACGTATTCAGATCAGCCATAACCGCTTCACCGATCAACTTTTGGGTTGCTGGAACGGATTTCTCGATCATCTCAGCAATCTTATACCTGCTGACTTCCTTCAAATGAATAGTTTGCAGCTCATCTAAGGCACGGAGTGCGGCGTAATGATTCTTCTTGGTGAGTAAGTCATGGACCTGATTCGCTAGCCGAAGTACATCAAGACAGGCGTTTAGTGCCTTGGATACTTCATCGATATTTTGACGAACGGCACGAGAGTCTACCAGTGCCTTCTTCTGATCCGCGAGCTTTTCAATACTAGCCTGGATAGATTGATTGAGCTCGAGAATTTGAGTAGTCATCTCCACGGTTCCTTCTCGAACCCGCAGGAGAGAATTAACCGAACTAACGAATTCCTGGTGATTCGCATTACAAATTCGTTCGATTTCACTTTCTCTTTCGGCAGAGAACTGGTTGAGGGCCTGCACAAGCTGACCGGTACGATCGGAATAGCGGATATCTTTCATAACAGGAACAAGTTGGTCAATGTAGTCCGAATCCGAGGACGATTGAGCGATCTATTCAATTATAAGAGTCGTAATAGGGAAATTCGCTACCACAAGAATTCACCTGTTTGACAGCCGCGTACAAGTCGTCCCCTTGATCAATGGCGGAAGGCATGATGAGGGAATTTTGTCGAAGCTTTTCAAAAAGCTCTCACTCAGTTAAGGTTCCAAACTCCTCATGTCGCGATCCACTTCAATATATAGGTGTTTCGGAGGTGACAAGCGGTGAGGGTGCATACTATGTACCTTCATCTTGCACAGTTGATGCTTGATGTTGAGGTCAAGACTGCGGAAGAACGACGGACCGCCCTGCATGGGGCTCCGCTCACCCCGCCCTTGGCAAGCGTTTAACCCCTTTCACTCCTGGTGGCCTTCCCGATTACTGGCAGCGATGACGGAGCGGAACCCCACCACAACAGATTTCTTGAAGATGCAGGCACGAAGACTCATCACTCAACACCAAATCCCTCTATCACCAAAAATACTGTATACTCCAAAATGACCTCTGTTCTCCGTAAGTGGCCTGATTATATTTCAATCAATCAAATACTAACCTCTCATAGCTACTATCCTCGGCGGAAAGTCGCAGTATGTGGTTTTGTCACTATCGGTGGCTTCCCTCTTGAAATATTGGCAATGGACTAATAAGAGGCAAATAGATCCGTCCTTCTGCTAGGTGCGGGTTTCGTGTATGTTCAATTCTTCTAATGGATTAGAAACAAATATTGACTTGTGCAGCACCCGTCCCACCGCTGAAATCCTCGGAAACGCTGGCGTCAAGGTCACTGTTGGTATGGATACAAACTGGGGTGGATACAATGGCATTGGCTAAAGATACTACAGCTTGCAGGACCCTCGAAAAGGCTCAGAACCTCGCCAAGGGCATCAAGAATGCCACTGCCATCAGCCTTGACGTCAACGACGACGCTGCTCTTGATGCCGAAGTGGAGAAGGTGGACGTGGCCATCAGCTTGATCCCATACACCTACCACGCCCAGGTCATCAAGTCCGCCATCCGCAAGAAGAAGAACGTTGTCACAACCTCCTATGTCTCCCCGGCAATGATGGAGCTCGACGCAGCCGCAAAGGAGGCCGGCATCACCGTCATGAACGAGATCGGCCTCGACCCCGGAATCGACCATCTCTCCGCCGTCCTCACCATTGACCAGGTCCACAAGGCTGGCGGCAAGATCCTCTCCTTCCTCTCCTACTGCGGTGGTCTCCCCGCCCCAGAGGACTCTGACAACCCCTTCGGCTACAAGTTCAGCTGGTCTGCTCGTGGTGTGCTCCTCGCGCTCCGCAACTCCGCCAAGTTCTACAAGGACGGCAAGATCGTCGAGGTGTCGTCCGAGGATCTCATGTCCACCGCGAAGCCATACTACATCTACCCCGGTTACGCCTTCGTCGCCTACCCCAACCGCGATTCCACCCCTTACCGCGAGCGCTACAACATCCCCGAGGCCCAGACCATTATCCGTGGCACTCTCCGCTACCAGGGCTTCCCGGAATTCGTCAAGTGCCTCGTCGACATGGGCTTCCTCTCCGAAGAATCCAAGGACTACCTCTCCGAGACCTCCAAATCCTCCCCCATTACGTGGAAAGAGGCCACCGCCAAAGTCGTCGGCGCGACGTCCTCCAAGGAAGAAGATCTCGTCTGGGCTATCTCTTCCAAAACCAAGTTTGCCTCCACCGAGGAGAAAAACCGCATTCTGGACGGCCTCCGCTGGGTCGGCATGTTCAGCTCCAACCCCATCATCCCGCGTAACAACCCTTTGGATACGTTGTGCGCCACTTTGGAGGAGAAGATGCAGTACGAGGAGGGCGAGCGCGATTTTGTGATGCTGCAGCACAAGTTCGAGATTGAGAACAAGGACGGCAGCAAGGAGACCCGCACTTCAACTCTCGCTGAGTATGGTGATCCCAAGGGCTACTCTGCCATGGCCAAGTTGGTTGGTGTGCCGTGCGCTGTTGCTGTGTTGCAGGTGCTCGATGGCACGATTAAGGAGAAGGGTGTGCTGGCGCCTATGACGCCTGAGATTTGTGCGCCGCTTATGAAGACGCTGGAGGATCAGTATGATATTCGCTTCAAGGAGAAGACATTGTAGATGTGTGGCATTTAGCACACCATAGCCCAAAATCTGGGGGAAAATAAAACGACCAAAATTACGAACAGAATGACATAGACAAAAGGAAATCAAGACGATTTTTTGAGAAGGGTCCGCTGTCGCTCATCATTGCTCTGTGAAATCGGTCTTATCTCTTTATGCGGCCTAATAATAGTTAAAATTACTTTACAAGTTGGTGACTATAAGTTTTCCTATCTGTCCCTGTTCTTCTCTCTATTTAAAATAATATCCTCGATCCTCTGCAAC
The DNA here is from genome assembly GCA_010093945.1 of Delitschia confertaspora ATCC 74209. Taxonomy (NCBI): domain Eukaryota; kingdom Fungi; phylum Ascomycota; class Dothideomycetes; order Pleosporales; family Delitschiaceae; genus Delitschia; species Delitschia confertaspora. The sequence continues at coordinate 17,817 of ML993861.1, forward strand.
ATCCGTCCTTACCTTCCTCTGATCTTCTTTTCTCTTTGAAACCCCTCTCTCCCATAGCTTTCCTATTTCCGTACATATCGCTCTCCGGCTCCCCGGTTGAATTATATATCAAGCATTCTGTCAGAGATTAGATAATTTAGGTAACCAATGCGATATTGAATAAAACTGGTTCAGAGCATCAGCCATACTATGAACTAAAGGCGCGATCCAACTTTGTGCTGTAGATATGCCTCAAAGTAGATTTAAAATAATTTACTTACGCTCTCCATCCATACCGCTCCAACCTCATATCCTCTTGAATATGATTCCTTCCTCCTCTGATTACGCAAATATCCACATTCTGTAGTTCGTCGATAAAACGTGCTTGGGTGGGGGGGCGTCCACAAAACTAGTCAGCAATACGAGCAAACACAAAAGAGCCTTTGGACAAGGCTTGAAGACAAATCAGTCTCAGCCAGTACATTTCATTACACATTGTAAGCATTTTCTCTCAACCGCCGAAATTGATTCTCAAGCGCTCTCCCTTCTACCTCCTATGTAAACACATCGTGGTCGTCCGAAACAAATGACTTTCACTTCCATTCACAGCTCAGGCAGCTTACACTCGGAGACCATTGCCGTCAGACTGGCTTATATCTACAAACTTGTGCACAGCTCTAATCTGAACAAATCCGTAAGATTTTCTTCCTTCTACCACCATCGACCCGAACGGCTTGATACAATTCCTCCAGCAATAATTAGCAATAAAGCCACCATACCACTAACCCATCGTCAATACCGCCTTGCATCCCCACTCCTTACCAGCCTCATACAGAAACACAAGCACAGTCCGCTTCATATGACAAACATACAGACCCTCACATATAAATTTCACTGCCAGATGGCATCTCTATATTCAAGTTTATCCGGTGGCCCGGCCCCAAGCCATAAAATGCTTATGGAATAAATCTAGAGGTGCGTTAACCATACATCCAAGCCGCTGCACTACCACGTTCATCTTCCCTCTCCCCTTTCCCCCCATCCCCTCACTCCCTTATTACCACCCTTACTGTTGCTTCCCACCCCCTAATTCTCTCTTTCTCTTCCCTCCTTTCACCTCATCCTCGCTCTTCCCCTTCTCCCTTTCCCTCGTCCTCCCCCTCCTTCTTTTCTCTAATCCGCGTGAGCCTCTTACCGCTCCCCTAAAGCGGCCTCGTCTCCCTCCACAGCCACTTCCTTGCCAAGCTATCCTCCTCGAAGAACCCACTAGTCTTCTGCCAAACCTCCTCATGGTACTCATTAAGAAACTTCTTCTCGTCCTCTGTGAGCAGACTTTCATCAATGAGTTTTCGACAATGCGGCACCATAGTCACCCTCTCGAACCCGAGATACGGTTTATCCCCAAACCGATGATTCGTCTCTACCTCCTTCACCATAATCATATTCTCAATCCTGATGCCAAACTTGCCATCCTCGTAATACCCCGGCTCATCCGAAATCACATTACCAACGGAGAGTGGCACTTCCGAGTACTGCACGCGGGTGCCGATGCCAATGGGGCCTTCGTGCACGTTGAGGAAAGAGCCGACGCCGTGGCCCGTGCCGTGCCGATAATCGAGGCCTTCGGCCCAGAGGAATTGGCGGGCGATGGTGTCCAGCGCGAAACCACTAGTGCCGCGAGGGAAGCGAATGCGTTCGAGAGCCATGTTTCCTTTTAGGACGAGCGTGTAGGCTTTCTTCTCCATGGCAGTAGGTTCGCCGAAGTGTAGTGTCCGGGTGGTATCAGTTGTGCCATCGAGATATTGAGCTCCGGAATCGCAGAGATAAATTTGTTTTGGGTCGATGATGGAACAGGCACCCTTCTCTGGTTTGTAGTGGATCACGGCTGCATTTGGGCCTGTAGAGGAAATGGTATCAAAGGAAAGTCCGACGAATCGGTCGTTCTTGGATCGAATGGATTCGAGTCGGTCGGCTGCATCCACTTCGTCGAGTTGAGCATTCTTGTTAAGGAGCTGGTCTTCTAACCACGCAAAGAACTCGCTGAGTGCGGCGCCGTCGCGGATATGGCACGCTCTCATGCCTTCCAGTTCAAATTCATTCTTGATGGCTTTAGCATCGCAAATAGGGCTTCTCACCTCCTCGACGCGCTCCTCGCCTCCTAGGGCCTGGTTAAGGGCCCAAGGCGCTCTGTTAGAGGTCAAGAACTTGAGTTTGGCGCCGTCACCATTCGATTGAGCTTCAGTACTTAAAGCAGTCACATCTGAGAATATGGCGTCGTATGGACGGATAGCAACTGCGTTCCCAAGGTGTGTTTTAACCTCGTCGGTCACCTGCTTCTCGTCTACGTACAACGTAGCGCTTGTTGGCGTCACGACGGCGTAGGAGAAGAAGACGGGATTGTAGGGGATATCGTTGCCACGGAGGTTGTATAACCAGGCAATCTCGTCAAGCATGGCTATATCAGTTAGCAAATGATATGTCAAAGACCGGGGTTGAATACTGCTTACACACAACAAAACCAGCGCTCTTGCGCTTTTCTAGATCCTTCCTCAGACTCTCAAGCTTTTCCTCGAATGTCCTGCCTGCATATTTTTCTGGATGCACCTGTATCTTTTCGGCGGGCCGTGCAGGTCGCTCTTTCCCCCACACTTCATCGACGAGGTTTTCCTGGATTGCTATGTATGAGCCGCCTTTTCTCTTGAGCTTCTCAGAGAGCTTGCGGGCCTCCGCTAGACAATGTCAGATAGGTGCATAGATTGGGAGGCACGGAGAAACGTACAGGCGGTGGTAACGGTGGGGTCGATGGCAACTACCTTGCCTTCCCCAGACCGATCCACTACCCTAGTGATGTTAGCCTAGCCCAGAAACCGAAGATGGCATATTATAGTACCATTCCGAGATTGTAGGAACGTCCTGAAGGCCTTGCTTCAACAGCTCCCAGTTGCTATCAAGCTGTTTCTCTGCTTGGTTGAAGTATCTCCCATCGGTTGACAGTGCCGCCGTTTCCAGAGTGATGGCAGCGCACCCTGCCGACCCAGAGAAACCGGATATGAATTCTGAACATTGTAAGCGACAGAGCGGGTCGTATCGGGG
>ML993861.1:20903-59903 GCA_010093945.1 Delitschia confertaspora ATCC 74209
GGGGGGGGGGGGGGGGGGGGGGGGGGGGAAGCTCTCGCTGACCTCGTCGGCCATCACAGGGCGCAATGTATTCGGACTGGTGGCTGTCTTCTGAGGGGACAACTGTAGATAGCTTTGATTAGCGAAGACTTGTACAACCGTGAGGCCACTTACTATAAATGTCGACCTTCCGCTCCTTCATGAGCTTCCGCAGCGCAGAGAGCCGCTCAGTAGTGTTGACCTGTTCCATGTCTAGAGCAGGGTGTAGGGACGGAGGAGTGGAATGGAAGGATCGAAGGAAAGTTGATTTCGACTCTACATATGAGCGTGTAGTGGATTGGAAGAGTCGTGAAGGGCCCAGATAGTGAAAGCGCACAATCAAGCGCTCAAACACCATGAAGAGAGAATGAACAGGTGGGTTGGCGGGGTCACGGGGATCTCCAGGGCTGCTGCACCTCCGCTGTTCTGCGTTGGCAGGCAGGAGCCGCGGAGCTCTATAAAGCACACCGCCACGCACTGCCATACACTGCCACAAATCATGTGATGACCGCCACAGTACCACTTCTATGCCGCCGGAATCGCTTCATCTGGTGATTGATAAGTCTTCAATATATATATATATATACACATTATGGATTACCAGAACTTTACCAATAAATTATATCAGAAACAAGAGGCTCTGTTGCATTTCTGCCATAGCAATTCCGGCCCACTTTGTTGGTGGTTATAGTCAGACTTCTGGCCAGGCAAACCTCTCTTGTCTTCACCTTCGTCTGCACACTTGTCACCAGGAGCTGTAAACCTATCCTTTTCTTCTCCCACTCTGCTCCACCAGACAACTCACACGACTACTACCTCACAGTATCTCGGTCAGGCAGCAGGTATCTCTCTGTTCTATATTTCTCCGGGTGAAGACTCGTACTGTTTCTTCTGTTTTCCGCTTCTCTCTGCACCTTAATATTCACTTCAAAGCTTCCACTTTGCTTGGTCTCCAGCCTCAGTTTCAAATCATAGAGCCACTTCATACTTCAGGCTTCTGAACTACAATTCCTAGGCAAATCAAGTTCTAAATTCAACAACCATGGCGGCACCAGCGGCCCAATCGCTCAGCTTTGCTGAAGTTGAAGCACTCATCGTGTCAATGTATCAGCCCGGCCAGGCCAGCAGGGTTGCGCAATTGGATGCCACCTTGAGAGATTTGCAGCGCTCTCCGCAAGGCTGGGCGTTGGCAGATGCCTTATTAGGAAGTCAGCACAACGAAGTGCGCTTCTTCGCCGCCGGCACACTCACCATGAAGATGAATACTGAAGCGTAAGTTCTTCATAGCGCACCATAAGGGCCCTTTCAAATGTGTTAATTCGGAACAGTGACGGACTCAGCGACCAAGATTCACAACAATTACTCTCAAGATTGATTGTGAGTCGATCCGGTCCGATCATCGTGATCCAAAACTAACTCGACACAGAATTATCTAGTCAAGGATCCATCTAGGTCAAATGTCACGAAAAAGTTGTGCTCAGCGTTGGCTCAATACTTCTGCAAAGCAACCACCACATGGGAGAAGTGTGTGCGTAGCTTAGCCTGCTCCTTTATGAAGCAGTCTCCTTGCTTTGGCGATGCCCTCGACGAGCTACCATCCACATGGGATATTGTGCCACAGCTCAACTATGATCACCTGATTTGCCTCCTCGATTTTACCATGGAGTTGGCGGATCAAGGTAAAAAACTGGGAGGGCTTCAACTGTATGTCACTGCTATCTCCAGTACTTTAGCCGTCTTGTTAACTCCAAACAGAACAGGCGTTCATGATCGTATTGCCGCAAACATTGAGGACGTCGAAGTCCTCTTGCAGGTGTCTTTTGGGCGGGGCATGCAGGATCTAGCGGACATGGATATGGGCATGGAGCTAGCCCAACAGGCCGGAGAGTTAATGTGTTCAGCGGCTTTAAAGTGCTTCGTGGTAAGTTTCTGGTTCTCATTCTTGGGATCGCTACTAATACGCTTCCAAGGCCTGGGTCTTCTATGCTCAAACAGAGATCAATTCTGAAAAGCTTAGATACCTGAGATCGGTAACAGAATTGGCTTTTATGTGTTTGGAACACAATATAGACGCTATGGACCTTATTGCCGAGATCCTTGAAAACTACATGGATTTCTTCGAAAAGAGACATCTAGAAATGCTATGGAGCATGATCAAAGGCAGCTGGGGACAGGCCATTTTGAACAGCGTTGACGAGGAATCTGTTATGCTTGCCAGAATCATCGTCGCTTACGCCCAGATATTGTGCGAAGACACCAAGAGCAAGGGAAAATTGTACAAGGAACCTGATAATCCGCACCACCAAGATGTCATGTGTAAGTGATTTCCTAGTCGCAACCTCAAACTCGAGTGCTAGGGCTGCCATCCTCGCCCAAGATAGGTTATACTAACATCGAACAGCGGTCTTGCATAGCTTAATCAAATATCCGAAACCCGTGGGAGTTGAAGACAACGTCGCCCCAGTTGCTATGGAGTTCTGGAGCGCTTATACTACTACCATTGCCGCCGAGAACTTCGAATACAGCGATTCACTTAACGGGATCCCAGAGTGGTTAGGAAATGCAAAGCAACATTTGTTCGAGGCGATGTGCGAATCCGTCCAAAAAATTATTTTTCCACCTCCCACGATTACAAGCAAATGGGATGAAGACACCAAGCAAACGTTCAAGAGATTCCGAATTGACGTCCGCGATATGTTTCCAGAAGCCTACGACGTTTTACGGGAGAAATTGCTCGACTGTCTCATCGACTATTCAACGTATTCCTTTTCAATCAGCAACTGGCTGGTGCTGGAGGCAGTCTTATTTGTTTTAAATGCCATTGGGGAATCGTTGTCCCCTGACAGCGACGTACGGTTGAGACGCTTATTCGAACAGCCATTATTCGCTACGATGGCTGGAAATCCTGGAATACCCCCAGCGGCGCGTCGCACTGCGGTGGAAATGGTAGCAGACTTCAACAGCTTCTTTCTTCGGAATCCAGCATTCCTTCCAGACGTGTTAACATTTCTGTTCACCGCTTTGGGGCAGCCGAATTTGGCGCACTCATCTGCCAAATCCTTTGCCTCGCTCTGCTCCCAATGCCGCAAGTCTCTAACCGGCGAACTAACATCCTTCTTTGGGATGTACGAGCAGTTCCTCGGTTACCAAACAGCTGAGGAGTTCACCAAAAGCAGAGTGTTGGAAGGGATTGCCGCAATCGTCCAAGCCCAGGATTCGGATGACAAGAGGCAAGCTGGTATCCAGAAGCTCTTCCATTATATAGGGCATGATGCTACACAGGCAGTGCATTTCGCGACAAGGGGAAATGACGTCGAAATGGGTCAGGTGCTCGCTTTGACAACCCTCAAATGTCTTGCGTGTATTGGCAAATCGCTACAGGCGTCTGACGAGGAAGTCATTGATCTCGAAGCGGACCACAACCCGACTCAATACTGGACGCAAGGACCCGGAAAGGATATTCAGAATCAGATTACGAACTTCGTCAACTATCTGTCCGGCACCTTTGTCAATAATGGCGAAGTCATCGAAGCAGCCTGCAATGTCCTCCGAGCTGGCTATAAGGAAACGGTACCTGGACCGTTTGTCCTCCCACCGTCCGCTACCACACATTTCATCTGCAAAACGAACATCGAAACCCCTCGCCTCGTGTACGTCCTTGAGACAGCCTGCTGCTTTGTCTCGTCTCACAAACTCAATCAATCTGAAGAGTATTCGATTGAAGCCCAGCGCCTCCTCCGCTACATCCTGGGCGTCATGCAACAACTGCAGCATCCTAGCAATGACCCCGAAATTTCTGTCGGATGCATAGAAGTGATTCAGCGTTTCATCAACAACAATGCACAAGTATTGACTGCAGAGAGCCCCGGTGTGTTGAAAGACATGTTTGGCTTCTTGATTGAATGCGTCAAGTCCCCTGATGTCCTCCCCAAGCGTGCCGCAGCTGCGCTATGGAAAGACGTGTTCGATCTGGCTGGCAATGCGAGGAGCCCGCATCAAGCCACAGGACAGGAGATTGTGAATCACTTTGGCCCGGACGTTACATTTGCTCTGATTTATAATATCTGTGGCGAAGTGGAGGGCAGTTCGCTCGAGCATATAATCACGGCGTTCCGGAAACTGGTCGTCGGAGATCGGAACGCGAAGACTTATATCAACAATGCCTTGCAAGCTCAACTGCTTCTACAGCGTGCTGCCCAAAAGGATCCATCTGTTGCGGGGACGGTGAGAAAGTTCTCAGAGGGAGTGTCCAGGTGAGTTTATACCGTCTGTTCTATTTTATATGTGCATGTAACTGATAGTTTTATTCACAGGAACGCTCGAGCCTCGACCGCTTTCAAAGAGACGGTGAAGGAGTTCTGGAAGAAATGCAAACAGATGCAGATGCAGTTTGCGCCTGTTTGAGGTGCATTTCCCCGTCAAGCCTATCAGTGCTTGCAGATGCTGTAACGCCACTGCCTGTACTAAGTCCTTCGACCGGCATCTGATCGGCTCTCATACCGCACCAACCAACTTTGTACGGTACGCTGCCAACTGTTCCTGTATTAACAGCTCGTCTACTTTTCCACTCGACCTTCTCAGCCTTCATTGTTTACTGAGCTCAAGACTATCAGAACCCGGCAAAGGCGGCTAACGTAAATGTTATCCCGAATGACAACTTGAACGCTATATTCCGCCGTAGGACGCCCATCCAGTTCGTGTTTGTAAAGCGGCGTTGCAGATACGAATACGGTATAATGTGGATACCGCGGGACTCGAGGAACTGGTTGAGTAAGGGTTGTTAGCGGATTATGTAGTTCATTGTCGGGCGTGCGCTTCTTTGTTTTCTTTTCTTTTAGGGGTGAATGGGGGGTTCTACATAGCATGGACGGATGCATATGGGAGGTTTGCGAGCGTGTCTGCATCGCTCATTTCCCCTTTCCTCCCCTTATAGATGCTTATGGGTAATGCATTACGAGCGACGGTAACACGTATCAAATGAAGCCCGATTCAGCGTGACCTGATGCGGACTCATACTCCGCTCCCTGGCCCTTTCCCAGCCCATATCGACTTTACTTTACCCAAAACTTCCAATTATAATAGAACATAATCCCAACTTACCTGTATACCCAAAAAACCCAACCCAATCAACACGGCCAATGGCTTTGACAATACACTAACCCCAAACCCTGCCACCAATCCGAGTACACTTCCCAAACTGATGTGCCTGACTGTCCGCGGATTCACTTGAACTTTTGGTACGCCCTGTGGAAGCCTCGGACTGGAATATTGGCGGATAGACGCATCGCATAAAACAGGAGCGTTGAATCGCGGGTGTAGGAGGAGAGTGCTGCTCATGATGAGGGGGGTGGAGATTAGGAGGGTGCGGCGGAGGCCGAGGCCGAGGGTTGGGAGGATGGACATCGTGGATAGACGGATCAAAATTTAGGGGAGAACGGAAGGATTGGAATGTTTAGTAGCGAGTAAGCTTCAATAAAAGACAAAACTGGTGGTGGTGAAGAGTGGGAGAGGTACAAAGTATGGTTGAGTGTTGCAGTTGATGTCATTGGTCTGCTAGGCTGAGTTTGGACAAGGGTGAGCTGAGACCCTGGGTTTTGGTGAGTGTCAATTTGTTAGTCGCGTCTTCAGACTTCAGAGCTCCACGTCCTTATTATCATGTTTTACTAACAGTTCCTGGCAAAATACGACTGAATTAGCGCGTACGAATATGCTGTTGAACTGCAATTTACCTTAAAAGAGCCGTTTTCCTTCTTCTCACCTATTTCTGTTCCCAACCACTCCGGAATTACCACCGGAGAAGGGGTTACAGCCTACAGAGTTACAGTTAACATTGATTTGCACAGAGCACAGTTCCTCCTCGGATAATGGCGTCCCGTCTCGATAAGATGTTGCTCGCAGCAGCGAACCTCCTAATCCCCATTGCCATCTTGGTCTTTGCAACGGGCTTCTTCCCCTACAAACCGTTCATGCCCGGACTAGCCACCTACGAGGACCTGAGCTTTGTGGAAGGAAGGTTTGGCGCCGGAACAGATATTCCAGAGCCTATCTTCGATAAAGTGGTCTTTATGGTCGTAGATGCATTGCGGAGTGATTTCGTGTTCGGCGAAGGGAGTGGGTTTGCGTTTGTGCAGAGGTACGTCTCCCATCCCCTTATCCCCCACATCTTCAGTATGAAAAGGAGACTGACGGATCGAATATAGTTTGATAAGATCCGGCTCTGCCCTTCCCTTCACCGCCCACGCCACCTCCCCTACCATAACCATGCCGCGCGTCAAAGCCATAACCACGGGCTCTATTCCGTCGTTCTTGGATGTGATTTTGAATTTTGCGGAGTCAGATACTACTTCCACGCTTGCGGGGCAAGATACTTGGCTTGCGCAGTTGAGAGCAAAGGGGAAAGAACCAGAGAAAAGAGACGACAGGGTAGGAGGGGATGGGAATGGGAATGGGAATGGGAATGGGAATGGGAATGGGAATGGGAATGGGAATGGGGAACAACGAAAAGAAGGAGGAGGAGGCAAGTTAGTCATGTATGGCGATGATACATGGCTGAAGCTGTTTCCGGGGTTCTTTGAACGGGAGGATGGGACGAGTAGCTTTTTTGTTGCGGTTAGTACTACATCCGATGTATGTAGAAGGATAGAATACATGCTGAGATTCATGCATAGGATTTCACGGAAGTCGATGACAATGTGACGCGCCATGTCCCCGAGGAGCTGCTGAATAGTGATTGGAATGGTATGATACTGCATTATTTGGGTCTGGATCATATTGGGCATAAAGCGGGGCCGAATAGGTTTGTCCTTAACCCCTTTTCCAAATAATTCAGCGCTGATGAAAGGTTTATAGCCCTAACATGCACCCCAAGCAACTCGAAATGGATTCCATGGCGCAAATGATCTACTCTGCCATCGAAGAGGAGCAGCATCTAGAGTCTACCCTGTTCGTTCTCCTGGGTGATCACGGCATGAACGAGGGTGGAAACCATGGAGGCTCGGCGCCAGGGGAAACGTCCCCCGCTCTAGTTTTCATGTCTCCAAAGCTGCAGCAAATAACAAACGGCGGTTTTCCATCACCAGCAACGCTAACGGGTGAGTTCGAGTACTATAGAAAGGTTGAACAGAGTGATATTGCACCTACGCTGGCAGGGTTATTGGGTTTTCCAGTGCCTAGGAATAACTTGGGGGTGTTTATCCCTGAGTTCCTATCATTTTGGGGAACTGTAGAGGATAAGGCCCGACTGCTTCTAAGGAACGCCCGGCAAATCCTCAAAATCGTCAGAGCCACATTCCCAGGCCAGAGCTTTCCAGACAAGGTCGATGAGAGTGTCGGGTGTGATGGTAGCTTGGACAGTGGGGAGGAGTTGGCGTGCAAGTGGCAGGGAGTTGTGGGGGCTTTGAAGGGAGAGACGGAGACGGAAGCAGTGCTGGAGAAGCTGATGGATGTGAGTTGCCCCTTTTCTTGTGATATCAAAATAACAAATAGCCGGCCTACTAACCTCACCTCCAGTTCTGTCGCACAGCCCAAGATATCATGAGCAGCACCGCCAGCAACTACAATGTCTTCCGCCTCGTCTTTGGTAGCTCTCTCGCCTTCGCCTCCTTGGCCTTCACTGTCGTGGTTCTTCGATCGAAATTCCTCCCGTTGACGTCGACGGGCATCTTCTACGCCCTAACGCTAATCCTATACACCATACAAATATTCGCATCCTCCTACATAGAAGAAGAACATCACTTCTGGTACTGGACAACCTCCGCTTGGCTCTTCTATCTCTTCATCTTCGACTCCCGCAAAGGGTGGTTCGATATTCCGTTTCTGCACCCCGCGGTTATGGTGATGGGGCTGCATCGTGTGGCAAGGAGGTGGAATCAGACGGGGCAGAAGTATGCGGGGGCTGATGATATCGCGCATTCGGAGTTGCTGAGGAATTCAGTGGTGCTGTGGAGCTTGGTAGGCGCGTGCTATTTGGATTATGCGATGAGGTTAGGCAGGGCCGTTGCGCGATCTATCGGTCCCCAGGATCCAAAGGCTGAGGGCGGCGAGAGGAGGAGGTTGTTGGGATTGGCGGCGGTGCTGCCGTTGGGTGTGACTGCGTTTTTGTTTAAACTTGGTTTTACGGCGCGCGATGCGCCGGAGCTGGTTGAAGGGGTGGCTGATGGGTTGGTTAGGTGGGTGGAACACTATGTCAGTCTCGTTGGTGCCGCCAGGATGGTGTTTGTGGGAATTGGCGTTAGTGTTGTCTGGGTGGTCGTTGCGGAAGGCAGAAGGAGAAGAAGGTCTAGTCGTGGGGCAGAAGGGGCTGTGGCTGACAGACACGGTACATCCCCCTTTCCCTTTCCCTTCTCCCTCAAGCCTAATCAAGAATTACTGACCTGAAGCCTCTAGGCCTAGCGACCGCCCTCTTCGACTTCCTAACCCTCTTTCTCATAACCCAAACCCGCACCCAAAACATCCCTCTCTACCTCATCTTCAGGATGCAACTCTTCTTTCTGCGGCTCTTGCCTCTCAACCGAACTCAGATATCTTTGACGACTCTTCTCTTAACGCATACATCCTTCTTCTCTCTCGGCAACAGCAATGCCATCTCCAGCATCGATCTCTCGAATTCTTATAACGGCGTCAGCGGGTACAACGTCCTGGCTGTCGGGCTGTTGGTGTTTGTTAGTAATTGGGCTGGACCGATTTTCTGGAGCTCGGCGGGGGTATTGCTGTTGCTTGATGGGGAGAAGGAGGGTGGTAGGGAAGGGGAAGGGGAAGGGATGGGACAGGGACAGAGAAGGACAGAGGGAATTAGCGAAGAGAAGAAAGAGGAGGGAAGGAGAACAGTTAGGAGGTGGGTAGAGATGGAAAGGGAGCACCTCGCTGCAACCCCTCCCTCTTCTTCCTCCGCAGAATCACACGCCTTCCCCCCTTTCCATCTGGACCAACCGAACCAACCCTCCCCGTCATCCTCCACCCCTTCTTCATTCACATCCGCAAACTCTTTCTTTAACTACATAACTCTCCAAACACTCTTTACGACGAGTTCTTTGTTGGCGGTTATGATGGCCTGCACGGTTCTTAGGACGCACCTTTTTATTTGGACGGTGTTTAGTCCTAAGTTTCTTTATGCAATGGCTTGGGGGTTGGCGTGGCATTTTGGGGTGGTGTTGGGGTTAGGTGGAGGGATTTGGCTGTCAGGACGGTAAGATGGGCGTGCTCTCTTGGAGAGTTGAGAGAGTATTGTTAAATTGTATAGTATTATTGCTTGCTGCATTGACATGCTTGTTATGTCCTGTAGTGTATGCTTAATAGAGGTAAACCCAAAAATTGTTCGATTTGGTAGGTGTTTTCAGCGTGCATTGGATGCGCGTGATGTTGACATTGAAGGATGACGTGTCAAGACACAGGAATGCAAACGGTGAAGAGTATAGCACTAGGAATCGAAAGAGTGCATATACTGTTTGGAACGTCGCATGGAGCCCCTAAATCGGCTTGAGTGTGAGATTGTGAAGAGCTTGAATGTGCTGGAAATTTGGAATTGAAAAGCTGCGGTTGCGGTTGGATATAATCGAAGGCCATGGTTGAACAAAAAGCAGCTGAACCGATAGTTCTAGGATCATGGTAAGCTATGCGAACTGATGTGGGGTGTAGTGGTGTTGCTCAATCAGGTCCTAGGTGGTGATTGAAGGCTCCTGATGCTCGGATTGAAGTATCGCAAAGGTAATGGAGGAGGATTGGGAAGCATTACACGGACGTCTCTCCAGCAGCTTCAAGGACGTCGTCTATTCTCCCAACTACGCTGTGGCAAGGTTGCGTACCGCGAAAAGCCAGCAAGAGCCAGCAAACCCAGCGCTCCTACGCACCTCACTGACTCTCACGGCGCACCCGCCGTTCTTGATCACTCGGCACGTACTCCCTCTTCTCCTTCCCACCTATATCTATGCATTTTCAGGACCCGTTGTACTAGAAAGCAGGCCCCCCCGTTCGTTGGGCTTGGTTGGGTTTCGCCCCAACTCAGTCACAAAGTCCTCAATCGCGCGAGGCCATAAGTTCGACTCCAATGCGGGTAAGAAATAGAAGACATATACCGGTATGTATTTAAAACATTGTAAGCCCGTCTGTTGTGGTTATGAAGAATTCGGCGACGACGCCCCAATAGATGTGGTGGGAGCTTGGTTTTTCGATTTTGTTATCTTTACTTCTTCCCCCCTTTTTCCTCTTTTTTTCTTTGGAGTTTGAAGGATGATAGAGAACCGCTAACTAACATGATGATGTGGTACGGGTCTCTCGCTTCTTTTCCATCTTACGCCTTACAGTGAATACCCATTCATCTGTAAACAACCACAACCACAGAAGGACAAACCATAGAGAAATGATGGCGGCTCCTACCAGGCTTACTATGCTAAACCAGAGGGATACATGCAGAAAAGAGTCCCAATGAACAGCGACCAACTGCTCAGCTGCAAGTGCAACCTGCATTGAGTTTAAAATGGTAGAGACTATGGCGAAAGCGAAGAGTATAGGTCCGTACAGCCGAGAAAAAAATTCTCCATATTGCGCATAAATATGCTCGAAATAGAATTTTCGAAGGAGAAAAGGGGCATAAAAATTGAGTCGTGTCAACCTCAACTCGCCATAGCAGTATCTGGTCGACACAGCAAAGTCTTCAATATCGTCCAGCTCTGAAACGAAGAGACAAAAAGATGGCCAATCTACCTCCTTCGGTATAAGGCTCATTTCCTGAGCAATGTTGAAGTCTGATTCATGTTGAATCAAATATAGGTACGTTCGCAAAAATCCTGTTGCAGCCCTGCGTATATCGCTTTGACTGTTACCCAACCGGTTTGCATCCGAGTTCCGATCCAAGTATATCTCCCAGAATTCATGAGAGAGCAAATATCGAGGTAAAGGCTTGACAAATATGCGGTGGTGGATCCACACCAGGTGCAATCGAGGCTCTTCAGTGATGACGATTTCGCGGCCTTTGACCCGTTGCCGATGTAACGGGTTTATGTTCGCACTGGAGAAGGTTGTCATGATCCAGAGGCGTGGCGCCATTATCTCGAGATCCTCGGAGCAGAACTCTTTTTCAAGAAACTGTCGTATGCGGTTCGCATCCTTGAGCATGACTGAAGGCCTCCCCGGCAAGGTATCAGAGACTGCTACTTCAGCTTTGCCTTCAAGGTCGCGGACGAGCTGGTTCGCTTTCGAAAAAGGTGGCATGGTTAATTGGGAAATATCTGGGGGACAGGTATATTGTATATAAGACCAGAAGGGACAGTGAGTAACTTGCATTAATCATAGGAAATACGCGTCCTTCAGAGGATGTTGCACTCCAGGCGACTGAGGCTCACTCTCAGCCTGATTCATCAAAACCTGCAGTTCAGCCTTGCTGTAGGCAGACCAGGTGACCAGGCAGTAATCTTTACCCTCTCAAGTGGTATTCAAACGTGTTACGCTGATGCTGCAGCATAAATTTGCGGTTTCCTGTTCTTTTGAGACGTTTCGCATTATTTATTGTTGAACAACTGTTGTAGCACTCCCTTCTATAAACCATGGTAAGCGTCGAAGCGGCGGGCGGGGTCGAAAGATCACAAAGGCTGACACTAAACCGTTCTAAGTCTGCGCGGTGACAGACGACGACAGTGGATTAAGAGTGCTCCGAGAACCCCAAGCAAATGGAATCCTATTATCGAGTGCGCTCGTTTTACGTTGGTGATATGCTTTGGTTGAACTGAGACGTCCCAGTATTGTCGTAATTCACAGCTTTGGCGCCCATCCGGACGATACTTGATGCAAAAACCTCGGAACCGTTGAGACCCCGCGAGGGCCCAACTGGCTTGTAGAGGAAGACATGCTACCAGCAGTGGCAGATATCAACAGAGATTTAATGGGCGAAAGCTTTGGTTGCCTCAATCTCTCCGAGGGGACTCGCAACTTCTCCCTTTCTAGGACCCAATTCAACACGAATAAGTTTGGAAAGCCCACAGAGGAAGACTTTTAAATAGTGAAAGATGTGGTTAAGGAGATGACAGAGCATCTCACGGGCATATAAGGCTTTGAAATAGTGAAAGATGTGGTTGAGGAGATGATTAGAGCACCTCACGGGCATATTCTAGCTCAAGCTCATTGTAAAATTGAACAATAGTAAACACTAGCAACTGGAATAATATTAAAATAATGTGAGAGGATAGTTGGACGCATATCAACTTCAGTCTTGGCACTGTACCATAATGGAACCAAATTCTTCCATAAGAGGCGGTACCCCAAATATCTGTTGGTCAAACAGGTCGTGGAGATATGAGAGATTCCTTCTCAGCAGAATGAGATGTCCCGTTAGTGAAAGCCTCCGGAATTTAATACGGTAATATGGGCTAGTGGAACAAACTTCAAGAGATTCAGACCGCCATTCGCAGCAGAAGTCTATTTCTAAGCAGGAAAGTGACATCTCCCATTAGCCTCAAATATACTGCATGTTGGAGAATATCGGGTTCAGTGCGAGTATATGATGGCACGTGACCACTAGCTAGACTACTACATCGGGCACATACACAGGAGAAGAATAGTTGCAGCATCCTACTCTTAAACCAATACAACAACTCTCTTGCTCTGACTTACCTCCCCCTGGTTCAGTGACACTTGTATCGGTCATACAGTATACAAGTGCTTATTGTTCACTACCGCAGAAAGTATACCGAGAGAAGGTCGACATAACCAATGAATGCCAGCCCAAGATCCATACAAGTGTTCGTTTCAGCTATAGCCAAATGGTAATATTTCAACCACGGATATCTAGCCATAGACCTGCGTCTTGAACTTGATTTCTTGGTTTCCTTGGTACAGTAGTACTTAGGAAGGAGTCCAACATTGATAACTTTTCCAGTCTCGATCCGGTGCTGTGTTTCGGGATGTTGGACCTACCGCCCTCGTCAATTCATGGCTGCCTTCCAGTTCCGCATGAGGTATCCGTGTTTAGCCCTGGGCATGTTCCCGGAAGTAGTGTGAAATACGAGGAAAAGCAATTCAGAAAGTGAATCGCTAGAGTAATTCAAAGTACGTTTAAGTGATCTGAGATAGTGATAACAACGTTCGTGGACTGGCATTGAGTAGCCCTGTCACCTCCTATTTTTCTCACCCATTGAACACAGTACTGTCCAATATGTTATTAATCCTCTTTAGTTACCAATCTGCAAATTTGCGTGTGTAGGTAAGTAAAGTTCGAATACCAAAGATGTAAGCCGAGACGGCATATGGTAGGAGCAACTTGCTGCTGACTCAGCACACAATACATGTATATATACTCAACAGTTCATTAGACCTGAGGACGAGACAGAACATGATCACCAGATCAATACAGCCTATTCACTACCCAGTCTTCACCTCATTCTGCTTACAAAAGATTATGGACCATGAGGGGCTAGCTCGGGCTAGTCCATTGAAATGGAGCATAGACAAGAACAGCCCAGATAGGGCGGTAGTTAGGGGTTTGTATGGCCTTATATTAGCTAATTTTCAAGAGTTTGAAGCTACTTGTAAGTGGTCACAATGGCGATGTTAGAAATAGACCTATGCAGTTATGAAAATATCACGTGATTATATTGTGACCAATAATTCCCTTCACAGGCTAAGGCAACTAAAGAGCACGTGATCCTCTCTAGACCTCATATTTCGGGGTGTTTTAGTCACTGTCTTGTTTTAGCCAGTGGATTCCATTGAATTTTAACGTTTGCATGTGTTAATTTTTATAACCAGCGAATATCGATACTTTGTGCTAATAAGCATCCCTGGCGGCCATGTTACTTTAGAGACGAGTGCCTCAAAGTATTTACAAGGGAATTATGATCTAATCATCACAGCCGTACTCTTCATATTTTTGACTTTAAACTGCTTTACTTGGAGTCCATGGCTCCTATCTAGATAATTCTGCTCACATTATTAGTACTTCACTTTGTCCCGAGTTTGAAAAACTTAATCCAAATTATTGTTTAAAATTTTTATTGCAATCAGTACAGAGACCCCAAAACTAACTAGGAAATAAGGAATCACTAACTCTAAATTATCCCAGCTAGACTTCTCTATTAGGCCGAAGGAACACTGTATCAATGGCCTCCTAGGATGTTGACCAACTCTAAGACGAACGTTTCTGTTACGTCCTAGAATCTTCTATATACTTCTCTACCTCTTGACTTACGTCAACCATATACTCCTTTTAGCTATACCATCTCTACTCTCCTTTACCTCTTGAGCTCTTGACAGCTCTTGGCTCATGTATATGTACGAGAGCTTCTGCTCCTGCTATAAGCTCTCCAGAAGGCAATCATATCTACTATCCAATGCTCTCATGCTGCACTCTCACTCTCTTTCTCTCACCCAAAAGCCCATACTCAACAGTTTCCACCTCTACCCAAACTCAAATAATCTTACGTATAGTTCTGAATGTTCGAATATCCGCCCATTTATTGAAACAGTAGGATTCCTGCGAGCCTCCCACCAGAAGTGGTTTTTTCTCGGCCGTTCAGGGTGTCTAAATATCTCTGTAAACTTACTCCCGCAAGACTTCCCAAGGTCAAAGCCCAGATAAATATTGATTCGACGTCTCATAGACCACTTCTGCATGGTTGAGATCAGTAATGCCCATTTCCCCTTCTCATCAGGTCGACGACAAACAGTCCAGAACGAAGAGCTCTTCAATTGTTCGGGATGTCTTTGCATTAATTTTAGCTTCTGCCAAATATTGCTAATAAGGTTTGTTTTACACGAAGGGCATTGAAATCATATATGAAAATACAATATGGGACTGCTTCCGGAACCTCCCAGGTAACTCCCAGGAACCCCCCCTTTCGTGTAGACGATGGAGAGGCTCTTTGTTCCGTAATTTCAACCCTAATCGTTTTGAACTGCTTTGGGGGACAGGCGGTGGCCATTACTGGTTGATGCGTCATCTAACTTGTGTATAGGTAAGGTTTCCGACTTGAGCTTATTTCGGTCAAGAGCATTCAACGATTTAACTATGCAGCGCGGCGCTTGAATCCAAGTATCACGTCCTTTACTTTCCTTTATCCGCTTTTTACTCTACTCTGCCTATTGGAAAATGCCTTTGATCACGACTTCTACCAACACCGACGTTTACTTATCCCCGGAATGCCATGGGAAGTCCAAACACTCATGACAATCCAATGGCGCAGTAGACAACAGACAACTCATGAACTGACTCCTCCAGACACTGTTACAAAGCCTGGGGCTGCGTTTCTGGGTGTTTTCTCTTCTAATTCTGCTCCTTCAGCTACGTCAACGCGTAAATCTCTTTTCCAAACCCTCCCATTTCCTTTAAATATATGTACAGAAGCTCGCAGCCTTTCTAACTGCATCATCTTCCAATTCCACTTTCCACTACAATCCACATCCTCAAAGCCCAATCCTCGTCATTGCTGCAAGAGTTACCGCATCATAAATCTTCTCGCTTTTCATGTTTGGTCCAGCTATTGGCCGATAGTTAGAGTCTATGGAGCATGTCAAATAATCCAGCCAGTCAGCGTGCTGGCTGTTTTATCGGTCTGCACGCTGAATCTGTGTAAAACATACTGGCAGGCCATTTTTGCTCAAGGCGTTGCGTTTGGGTTTGCGTTTGGGGTTGTCACTTCCGGGTATAGTTTTAGCAGCGCAGTGGTTTTCAGGGAAGACGGAGCTTGTGCTTGGAGTTGCGGTAGCGGAGAGTAGCCCTGATATGCATGTCTCTCTCTCCTATTTCCGGAGTACCATATTTCTCAATTCAGTAAATATGTTAATTATATGACATGCCGAATCGTATACTCCTTCATAATTCCCTCCTCATCGCCTCCACCGGCTTCTTCCCAGCAGTCCACTGGACAGCCCTCCTCCAAGGAATCATCCTGATCCTAGCAAACCTCCTCTGCTCCGCGCCTTTTCCAAGAGGAATTCAGAAGAAAAAGGACAAGGGGAGAAAGGGTCCCAAAGCTTTAATAAGTTGAACATGGGCCTTTCACCCTCGGCTGTTTCTCCATCATGAGGGGTCTCTTCGCGCCTCTCAACCACCTCGCCGAATTCACTGCTTCAGAGGGCACGAGGGTTGAACTGCCGCAGTACACACTGGCCATTACAAATAAAGGGTCTTTGATGGGTCGGGTTGTTCCTGGATGGTTGAGCAATCGGATTAGGCAGTTTAATATGATGGTCTTGGTTAGTATGTTTCCAGGATGTTTACTATTATGTTTTGGTCGTCTCTCGAACTGCGTCCTTCAATGCTGGTATTATTGCTTATGCTCTTCTTTTGGATTCTTTAGCGGAGGTTTTATTAGCTTGGGATGAACAACTTTACCAACTCGCTGCAAGGAGAATCACGTAATGACGCATAAGCTTAAATAGAAGCATGCAAAGAAGGAGGGAAAATGCTGGTAAGAAAAAAGAAAATGCTAAATAGCCCAGAACCTACGATATCTTTGCAAACTTTATTGCTCTATAATTTGATAGCTTAGCCAATGACTTGTGGCATCATATTATCACACGTTCCAAATCTTTGTGAGTATATTCTCAGCGTGGAACGCCCAGGAAGTCACTTTCTCACCTGGCGCTCACACTAGAATCTCCTCTAGGTTGATACAACGGTTGGTCTGGTCTTACTGAAACTGGTTTGGAAAAGCGTGAACACTGATAATATTGACGAGGATTCAACAAATCGCGCAATAAAACAAGACAGAAGCGCTGAGACAATGTTTGATCGTCAGTTCCGAACACGATGTGCGGAAGCTGAGGAGAGAAAACACCCGTCCTGTATAGCAATCATTTTGTGTCAAGCGATCATGGTAAATTAGGCTTTGCTATATTATATAACTTTCAACTCCGCTTAAATCACCGATTTATGGCTCCAAGGTTTTTTCTTCTACATCCAAGATGTTAGGGAACTCCATAAAATGCCTTCTTTCACCGATTCTTTCAAGCGGGGCCATGATTCTCAATCCAGAGGATAGTGACGCCTTCGATACGGCATTGCGGCGTTGGACCTTGTACCGGACCAAAACGGCGGCTGCCGTTGTCCAGGTGGCGTGTGGAGAGGATTTCATTACGACGGTACTACTTGTTTAATCAGACACTACAAACCATAGATACAGCAACATTGACTCCAAACAGGTTCGGTTCGCCACACAAAGGCAAATCCCCCTAGTCGTTAAATCTGGCGGCCACAGCAATGGATATCCCTCTATTAGCAAGAATAATATTGTGGTCGATCTTTTGTTCACGAGAAACGTTTCTGTTGATGTAGAGAAAGGAATTACGGTTGCAGATAGAGGTGTGGCCACGGGGGATGGAATTAAAGCAGCCGGAAAGGTCGGGGGTGAAATTGGTGTGTTCATAGTCTATTCTTACTTCTCGGAACTTTAGATGTTAACAAGCTTGTGCGTCCTGCAGCAACTGGGACCTGTAACGCTGTCGCCTTAGTACGTATACGTCTCTCCCACGGACCAATGATCCAATGAATTAACTCTTAACAAGATCAGTGCCACTCTAGGGGGTGGGGTTGGTCCCTTTCTAGACCTGAGGGGCTACAACGTCGGCATTATTCCGTCGGTACGCGCCGTTGTAGTCGACAGTTCGCCTGGCGCTACACACGTCCTTGTTGCTCCTCCGGAATGTAATCCAGGCCTATTCTGGACCCTTAGGGGCACTGGACACTTATGCGGCATTGCCACAGAAGCGACATTTGTAGCCTGTCCTTGGCCACATCTAATGTGTCACTCCAACTTTGTATTCCAACCAGGACATGCTCCTCTCGTTGCCAAGACCATGGGAAAGAGAGTGTGGAAGGGCAGTACGGGCGGAAGAATCGTGTTTTGCAGCCCGCCTCCGGAAAAGAAGACTCAGGTGCTATCGCCGCTCTGGTACATGGGTGCATCTAAAGAAGCGCCTAGCCGTTTTGTGTATTTGCTGGCACTGAGTCGTTTCGTGCATCTACGAAGACTTCCATACCAAGAACACTCTCCTCCCTTTGATTCTGTTGGTCATACGAGGTCTTACCTTAATTTGAATGACTCCAGTGCCCACATCTGTGCATACGAAGGCCGCAAAACTCTCTCGGCGTTTAGAATGCATTTATTACCCGCTTCCGCTTGTGCCTCTGCGCTTGAATGGTATAGATATTTCCTCACACACAACCCCCACTCCGCGACTACACATATGCTGATCGAGATTTATAGTATGAACGCGGACCGTAAATCGTATCCAGACGGCACGAATACTGCAGTGTCGAAAGGGTTCAGGAACGTGGAGTGTGGAGCTATACCATTCGCATGGTATGACATCGAGGACTTGGACGAAGTTTGTAAACAATTCGCGTCCGTCATAAAGGAAACATTACTACAGGGAGATGATACACGACTCGGGAGAGCAGCATATCTGAACACACCAGGAAAGTCCGAGGATGCGGCAAACGTCTTTGGGAATGATATACCCATGGATAAGAGTTAAAACGGAAGTAGGATCCGAGTGATGTGATAAAAGGAAATGTCTCTTCAAGATAAGATTAACGATATCAGGGCTGGCCGGAATGGTATCGCGTGTCGGGGGGGGGGGGAGGCAAATGGGATGGCGATTGCGCCAGCGGTATGCTGCAGTGACCACGACTCGAATTGTTCGCTTGGGGCGGCAGAGGTACTATAGAGCCGATAATAAAGTATGCCGTGAGGAGGAGCGAAACTTTCTTCACTGAAAAAAATATCGTTTCGTTTGTGCATCAGTGCCCGTCCGTATACAACACTGGTCAGATCGATAACGGTTATTATCTTCGAGCAGAGAATTCTAATCCTGTAAGACCTGCAGCTTCGAGACTCCCGAAACTCCCGAAACTCTAAACAATGGGCGTCAGCATAAGGGCCCAGTACATAATCTGATCGGGAGAATAACCCAACTAAAGTTCGAGAAAGGATAAGGAAAATTCTTGTTGGTCATATCGCCAAATTGTCACCGTCAACTGCTAAAGCGGCTGAATCTCCAAGGGGTGTCCTCTGGGAATTCACTCAGTTCCAATGGCACAATATATATATATATGCGCTCTTGGTGTGTTTCTGGGGCCGTTTGCATTGCTGGGAATTACTAAGACAGCGCAGGGTTTATGAAGCACAGTATGTCTAGAACCGAAGCTAGAGGAAGCGTAAATTGTGAGGTTGTGACCGTTTCTGGAGGAAACTTTCCTTGGGCACGTTCCGATCTTTCAATTATCCGCCTAATCACCACCTACACTGGGCTGTGCGCCGACTGTTTGGTCTTCTTGGTCACCTGTAAGACAGCCAACGTCGTCGCACACAAGACAGAATGGTGTGACTTCTGGAATTCGGAGGTCCGCAGCTCTGAGAGCATACGCATAATGGCTTGTAAATAATCAAGTCTACCAATATGCCATTGAAACGGTTCAGCGTCTTTATCGCTCTTTGCGACACACAGATTTCCTATCAGACTAATAAGTTTGGTGAAAATTCTAAGGACATAGGTTAGTTACTTCTGCTCAGATTCAGCATCAATTACTCGGTCCTGGATTCCAACAAGATGACTGCTTCGATAGGCCCTAGGAATGCGCAACCAGAAAATGCCTCAGCATCATCATCACTCTACTATAGTAGAATATACGGGGGTGATGCGCGGGAGAGTGATGGAGAGGCTACAGTGCTTGAGGTATCGGCTCTGTAGCTGCTTGGTCATAGAAGCAATCCTCGGTCATGACTAGAAGCAGAAGCACAAACATCCAAACTACTATTTAGGCTACTGGGAATGGTACTGAAGACGGCCGAGAATCTCAGAAAGTGATTAAACACGGTTTCTATATCGTCATTGTTAGAAATTTCAGGATTGGCTTGATAGTTAGCCAATGCCTTAAACATTTAAAAGGAGTCTCCCATCAGTGAACGATGAAAGTGAGGTGGATTTTAGGTTAAGAGAGCTGTGAACTCCATCTCAGTCGGGACTAGTCCCGTATCAGGGTCCGTGCACGTCATCGATCGTCCCCGCCAACTTTCCATGCGAGACTCAAGACTCGAGACGTTAACAACACTCTAATTCCCAATCCTCGATACTGCTACCCAACATGGCCTCTAAAATTGAAAAGACAATCCAGCGCCAGCAAGAGAAGTAATAGTCCTAATTCACATAGCCTCTGCGCCCCACTAACAGCCCGCCCGCAGAATCGCGAACGGCGAATACTATGAAGCCCATCAACAGCTCCGCGTCATCTCCGCTCGATATACCAAACAGAACAACCCTTCCGCTGCTGCCGATATTCTTTACTCTGGCGCGCTCTCTCTACTAAAAGCAGGTCAGGGAGGTTCCGGTGCTGACTTGAGTCTGCTGCTACTCGATGTATGGACGAAGGCGGAGGTGAAGCCGGATGCAGACACTAAGGGGAAGGTTTTGGGGTTACTGAGGGCGTTTCCAAAAGGGGAACCTACCAGGAAGAGGGTGATTGGAGAAGCTATTGGGTGAGTACAGTCCATGTCCCTGCAAGTAGAGGAATTGGCGGAACTTATATTTCAATGAAGCCTGTAAGGCGGGCTGGAGTCTGGAGTTGATACAGAGACTGACCCGTATGCTCTAGATGGTCCGCAAAACTCGGAGAATATCCCGCCGGCGATCCTGAGCTCCACCATGTCGCGGGAACTCTATATGCTGAGGGTACGTTTAGACACCAGGACTCCTCAACGCTCTACTGACGCACTGTTATCAGATCTCGAACCGTATGACACGGAACGCCATCTCCTCCTCGGCAATCTCTCCTCGGCCTCCACCCTCGCCTCCCTCGAATACTCGTGGTACACCGCTGATGCGCCTCACACCGCACCCCTCTACGCCGCTCGAGGCGTCCTCCCATACCTCATCACTGGCAACCTGCGAGCCGCCAACAAGTTCCAATTGCACTTCACTACCTCTCTCCAGACCAACACCCCGATAACTACCACCCCGATATCAACGTCCTCATCCGAGCTCCGCGTATATCCTTCTCTACCCTTGCTGAACTTCCTCTCCTTGCTGTTATTGGCCGTGGAGAGGGGCGCTAACAGCGTCGACATGTTTAGGATGTTGAAGAGCCATTACAGGGAACAGCTGAATGATAAGGAAGGAGGTGCAGGAGGCATGTGGGATGAAGCATTGGAACAAATCGGGGAGATGTACTTTGGTATTAGAGCACCGAGGCAGGGTAACCCAATGATGGATATGTTGGGAAGCATGTTTGGGGGAGGGGGGTTCGGAGGTGGATCGAAGGGGAAAGGAACGAAAGCGATACCCGCTGCTGAGGGGCTGGATTAGGGAGCTGAAGTTATCTTTTGCCGGTATTATATGGCAGTCGTTTTTTCGTAGATAATATGAGAGCAGAAATAGGAAGTCAAGACTGTATGATTTGAATAAAGGGATTTTTCGGTGACCTCCAAAACAGCTGAGAGACAGCTCAGTTTCTAATTTTTGATCAATTCATCTGAACAACAAACCCGTACACATCTCGAAACTTTAACTCAATGTGGGAGTCAAAAATTTCTTTCTCCCTTTACGCTGACTAACCCAACGGCAATTCACGGTTTCCATAGGGTGCAACCAACCATATGGGGTTTAGCCTCGCCCTTACCGCAGATCCCCCCAATGGTGGGATGAATGTCAGTTCAACGATCGTACCCCGCTATCGGAGCTAGTGACGCAGGTATAAGCTTTTTATATACGTAAAGACATGTTGCCGCGCCCTTGGAAGAGGACATTTGGCGGTCTGGATGGGTTTCTCTATGACTGAGTCATATCTAATTTTTTTTTTTCAGTTCTCGTTTCGTGTTGGGAAGTTATATATATTTATTCTTCATTCCTTTTCCATTTCTCCCTCCTTCCTGACTTCCTTCAAGAATCAGATTCAAAGATTGGAACTTAGATCGGTCTTCAATTCATTCATCATCATCATCACCTGCACTACGAAACACTTCCTCTTTATTCCATTTTCAGAACATTCCTTACCTCGACATCAATCTATTTTATCCCTAAAACTCCACTTTCTCTTTTACCCCCTATTCACCCTCTCAACCACTACCTCACCCATACACAACAGCATCAATTCTCTCCCTTCAGCGCGCTCAATCAAATCCCTCATCTCTCCTAACTACACCTCGAATCAACAGCTTCTCCCAACACTTCCCATCAGGCGCTCCTAAAGGGTCTAGAAGAATTAGTCTCCCCAAAAGAGAGAGGAACAGAGAGGAACAGAGAGGAACAGAGAGGAACAGAGAGAAAGAGAGAGAAAGAGAAAGAAATCGAGAGAACATACTCAGTTATATATCAAGCACACAAAGCATACCAAAAGCACTAGGAGCAATGGCCACCCAGCTCCCCACCCGGACCACCAACGGAAACGGTCAGAATAGCAACGATTCTCAGGATGGGGAGAACAGCTTTGCCGTTAAGGCAGGTTTGGCGAGGATGTTGAAGGGAGGTGTTATTATGGATGTTGTTAATGCTGAGCAGGTATGTGTTGCCTTACTACATCCTCTCTATACAATTCCCTTTCTCTTTTCATCACAGCTCTTGTCCAGCAACTCAGATGCTAACGAATTTCTCCTTCAGGCCCGCATCGCCGAAGAAGCCGGCGCAGTCGCTGTCATGGCCCTTGAGCGCGTCCCAGCAGACATCCGTGCCCAGGGTGGCGTGGCACGCATGTCCGATCCCTCCATGATTAAAGAAATCATGGAAGCCGTAACCATCCCGGTCATGGCCAAAGCCCGAATCGGCCATTTCGTCGAATGCCAGGTAAACAGTCCCTCTCCCACCATCCCCTCTTCCTCCCTTCCTCCCTCAACTACCCAGCAAAAAAACCTAACAGTGTGGGAAATTCTAGATACTGGAAGCCCTCGGCGTAGACTACATCGACGAATCCGAAGTCCTTACCCCAGCGGACGCCACCCACCACGTCTCCAAATCCCCCTTCCGATGCCCCTTCGTCTGCGGCTGCCGCAATTTAGGCGAAGCCCTGCGTCGCATCTCGGAAGGTGCCGCCATGATCCGCACAAAAGGTGAAGCCGGCACTGGCGATGTCATCGAAGCAGTGCGACACATGCGGACTGTAAACTCTGAGATCGCGAAGGCCAAGGGGATGTCTGAGGAGGAGCTTCGGGTCTATGCGAAGGAGATTGGATGCGATTATGGACTGTTGAAAGAGACGGCGGGGTTGGGGAGGCTGCCGGTTGTGAATTTTGCGGCAGGGGGTGTGGCGACGCCGGCGGATGCGGCGTTGATGATGCAGTTGGGTTGTGATGGGGTTTTCGTAGGCTCGGGGATTTTCAAGTCTGGGAACCCGGAGAAGAGGGCGAGAGCTATTGTACAGGCTGTGACTCACTTCCGGGATCCGAAGGTTTTGATGGAGATTTCGCAGGGGCTGGGAGAGGCTATGGTAGGAATCAACTGTGGTGATATGGGAGAGGGTGAGAGGTTGGCTAAGAGAGGGTGGTAGAGTGGGGAATTGGGAAATAAGGACGCTTTCATTTCATATCCGTATGCATTCGCTCTACTTCAACAGTAAAGGGAACTAAAAGTTGGGTTGGGACCAGCAAGTACAAAACAAATAAGGGAATTTTTGACCAATTCATCAGATCGTGAACCGTGGTAGATCAATTGCTGCTGCAACTTGACTAGAAATTAAACTCTGCTTCTGTTGTTCAGTATAATGAAGGAATGCATGACTTTTTTATTTTAGAAGAAGCCCGGTCTTAGTGACTGAGGGCTAGAAGATTGTATTACTGAGAACACGTCATCACTATGCCATAACCCGTAAGGTAGTTGCGGTCACGTGCGCGAGAAAGGGACTTCCACTCCGGAGCTCTCACCCACCTTCGAAAGCTTCCTATACCGTACTGTAGACTATTCGATACTGTAGAACCCTTCCTTCACCACTGCGCCTTATACGGAATAATTTGCTTTACAGACTCGAGCCAATCGCTGTCCTTGCCCGAAAAACCTCTACAATTCCTTTAAAAATTTTCCGTAACTTATGGCTATTTGTACATAATAGCCCCAAATACAGCCCTTAACCGCTAGACAACCTCCATTATCAACACCAGCTGTCCCCAAATATATCCCACAACATGACACCCATAACCCCTCTAACCCACCAAAGCATCATTCTATAACTGAACTACAAACCTGCTTAAACCCTTTCAACACCCACCATCTTTCCACTTACATACTCCTCACTCCACAACTCCTTTCTTCAACGCCCATAACCGTCCTAAAAACAAATTGCGTAAAGAAAAAAAAATAAAAAGGAACATCTTACGCAAAAGGGGAGTAATCTGCGTGGGAAACCCGCACAACCCTCCCTCTCATATTAATTCCCGATATTTCCGCCCCGTTTAATGGTGCTGTCTGGGTAATGGCAAGCCCATTTTCCCTTCTTCTTCTTCTTCTTCTTCTTCTTCTTCTTCTTCTTCTTCTTCTTCTTCCGCGTGGCCTCTCCACGAAGGTTCCGCTTTCCCCCATCGAACTGGGAAACGATATGAGTCTGCTGTTTCTCTTTAAGATGTGAGGGGTTTTTTATTTCTTTGGGGGACAGGAATCCATAAATCCTAGTTAGGACCATTAGGTCGACGTTAAGCCATTCATACATTCTTCGGAAACGTTCCTTTTCTCCATCAAACATATCTGCTCTCCTCACCCCTCCTCATTAAGCCGGATACGGGCAATATGGATTACAAGCCTCGATCTGTTGTTACTAGGATACGAGCCGTGAATTTGAGTTGATGGCTTTTTAGGTCATGTTGCAGCCCAGACTTTAGTTTTATCAACTCAATCCCCCGTTCTTGTTAGTGGTGGACAGGAGTGGATTTTGTCACAGGTTATTTGTACACAGAATATTAAAACCAACATGCATGTAGAGATAGGTCTTGAACATTTTTGGAATGCTTTCTACTGCCTACGCCGAAGGCATGGTCCGAGAACTCCTTATATACAAATACACCCTAGCAACTCCGATTAATATAGAAAAGGAAAGGAAAGCCTCTACCCGCTAAACCTTCTCATGCATCATGCTCTATCCTCGCTCACCTCTCTATAAGCCCCAACTCTCATTAACCCTCTTCTAGAAATATACATTAGAAAGAAAAGCCCCGAGGTAACCATTACCAATCCCCATATCTTTTCTTTTTGTTTTCATTCCCTCCCTACTCCTGTGCATCATCTACATCCACCAACCTCCCCACGCCCTTCCTAGCCTCACTAGCGTGCTTAGCGACACGCTTCAACGCTTCCATCTCCCCAGACGTCTCACACATTCCCTTAAAGCTTCCATTCTCCTTCTGAATGAGATCCCAAGGATCGCCGTACTCAACCACCTCGCCCTTATCCAACACCAGCACCTTGTTATAATCAACAATAGTCATAAGTCTATGCGCAATGGTAATCGTAGTATTCTTGATTTCACGAATCGTTTCTTGGATCTTTGCGTCAGTCGCGTAGTCGATTGACGCCGTAGCCTCGTCCATGAGCAACACTTTTGGTGCCTTCAGGAGCGCGCGTGCCAAGCACAGAAGCTGACGTTGGCCCTGGGAAAGGTTGCTGCCGGACTCGGAAACGGGAGAGTTGAGGTTGCGGAAGGGGTTCTTATTGTCAGACGGGAGGTTGGTTTCAACCTTGTACGGCGTATTAGACGCCTCGCCGTTGGGCATGATGACGACGGTGTCGTCATAGGTTGCACCGGGGCGGAATTCAGGGTTGCAAAGGATGGAACTGGGGTTTGTGGTAGAGCAGGAGAGGGATGTGCTAAATTCAGCAGTAGTAACGGCGCCACTCATTGGGTCTGGGATGTTGATGGCACCTGGGGTTTCCGCTGGCTCTGGTGTGACAGTCCCTGACGTTTCCGTTGAAGTCGCGGTACCGACGAGATGCACTTCGCGAAGGGCGGTAAAAATTTCTTCGTCAGTGAAGAGACCGAATGGATCTAGGTTGCTGCGGATTGTGCCGGTGAAGAGTGTTGGATCTGCAATTGTAAGTAACTTGACTTAAGATTATAAAATTGGTAGTGCTTACCTTGCGGGACCATGACTATATTCTCCCGCAAGTCTTGAAGACCAATCAGCCCGACATCAACATCATCCACCAGAATCTTGCCAGTTTCTGCTTCCAGAGCCCTAAAGAGGGCCAGAGCTAAGGAACTCTTTCCGGCGCCAGTACGGCCGACCACACCAACCTTCTCACCAGGCAGAATCTTGAACGTGACATTCTTGAGGACCAAATCAAAGTCAGGCCTATACCTTGTGCTGTAGTTGATGAACTCGACAGAGCCTTGACTAGGCCAATTAGACGGAGGCCGGTTTTCTGGAACAATGGGCACCGCCTCTTGATCGACATCCAGATACTCCTTGATCCGCTCAACTGAGTTCATATTCTGCTCGTTCGAGGAGTACAAACGAACAAACCAAAGCACATTCTCCGTGAAAGTCACTGCATAAGTCAGAGCCAGACCAGCAGCACCAGCGTCGATGGATCCGATACTGAGGACCACAAAGATACCAGCAAAGAATGAAACCATGGCGCCGACAACGTCCACCCGAAATGCCAGCCAGCGATTCGCTGCCCAAAGGTAGATATATGGCCGGTGCTGGGTGTTGATGCGGTGGAGGTTTTCGCGAATGAATCGTCTCTCGTCTCCATACGCGCGAATGGTTATCATACCGGACAGCGTCTCGCCGAACTGTTGGTAAAGTGGGCTTCTATGCACAGATTCCAGCCGTTTCAGGTCCCGGGAAGAGCTGATGTAAAACCATCCAATCAAAGCATAGAGTATGCTAATGAAGACACCGGCAATAAGGAAACCAGGCGTGATAACGGATATGAGGATAACGATGGTAATGATCGATGCAAGACAATGGATGACTCCTATGGCAACCGGAGCAACTTCCTGATCAACAGCTTCAATATCCTTTGAGAAACGATTCATGAGCTGTCCGAGAGGAGTCGAATCGAAAAAGCGGAATTTGGCATGCATTATGGCTTCAATCAGTCTCTGATGGATCCTCCTCGACGCAGCGAGTGAGCCGCCGAAGAGAAAGCCTTCTCTGACCAGTGTTATGATCACGAAGGCTAAGCCCAGAATGGCATAGCCAATTAAGTAGTAAGTGGAATCAACTCCAGAATCAGATGGCTTCATCGTAGTCTGGAGTGCATTGTAAGAATATTGCTGCTTCTCACGCGAAGGAAAGAACGGTACTGCCCAACTACAGCTGCCGCTCGTGAGACATATGCCGAGTCCGCTGACTCCAGTAACATGAGCGACGGGAGATGTGTGTTGCGCTTTTAGAGCTCGAACATCGGTATACGCATTTGCCCATTCTCTTATCCAGACATTGTTCGCAACCGATGAGATTTGTCCTGTCGCAAAGATGAGGGCAGCTCCAAGCCAATAATACCACGGGCCCATAGCCCGAAGATACATGATAATGATCTCCAATTTCACGCCACCTTCGGCTTTCTTCTCTTCAAGCGGGTTGCTCGCTGTCGACTTCTTCTTAAGATCTGTCGAAGTGTGTGCAGCCCCGTCTGCGGATCCGTTGGTAGTGCCATTCGCATGGCTCACTTCTCCTTCCGCTTCCTCGCCGCCAACGTCCAAAGGTACTTGCGAAGGCACTCTTGAGACTTCTCTTGATTCCGGTCGAGATTTCGAAATGTCCTCGGTAAGCTTTCCAGAGTCGATGACCTCATCTGGTGACCCCTGCGCAGTTACCCTTCCATTCTCGAGCACGACAGCAAACTCCGATTGAGGGAGACAGAGACCGACATTATGTGTAACAAGAATGCAAGTCCGGTTGCGCATTAAGGGCCCCATAAGTGCTTGGTCGAAAATCCACTTGGCCGTATGAGAGTCAACCGCGCTCAGTACATCGTCGAGGAGGACATGGCGTGCGCAGCTGTATAAAGCGCGAGCTAAAGAAATACGTTGCTTCTGGCCGCCGGAGAGGGTTACGCCTTTCTCGCCAACGATTGTTTGGTCGCCTCCGTCCAGAATTTCAAGATCCCTCTGCAGCGAACAGGCTACGATAACATCTTTATATCGCTTCGCATCCCACTCACTGGCGAACACAATGTTTTCTTTAATGGTACCATTAATCAGCCAAGCTTGTTGGGCGCAATAGGCAACACTTTCTGTAAGTCCAGTTTCGGGATCACGTCGAAGGTCTTCCCGGCTGCAACCACCGGGAAGATAGACGTCGCCCTTGAATTTAGTCATCTCTCCAAGGAGCGCCAGGAGGAGGGATGTCTTTCCAGAACCTGTCGGGCCGACTACGACATTAAGTTCGCCAATACGGAATTTGACATCGATGTCCATCAGTTTGAAGGCGTCCTTTGAAGCTTCGTCTTTCATATTGGTACCACCCCAGCTGAAAGTGGCTTCCTCAAATCCGATGATTGGTTGTCCATCATCGTCCTTCTTGTTTGTAACAAGCTGCGAATACTTGTCTGTCTCGGGTTCACTGAGATACTCCTCGATCCGGTCTACAGACACCTTAGACTCTTGAACGTGAGCAACCATATCAGCCAACTGGTCCAGCGGAATCCTCAGAATTTGGAATAATGATAGCGCTGTGAAAGCTACGGAAGGGATCAGGTCCTTCTTTTCAACCTTGGTGTACACCAAGAAGGACAAGAATGTAATCAGGACGGGAGAGCCCGACCAGATAGTTGCCGCAACCGACCACAGCACGTATCGGCGTCGTAGATATTTCAGTTCAATGTGACGCTTTTCGTTCACCAGTCCCATGAACCGCTGCTCCCAAGCAAAGTACTTGATAATCCGGATGTTGCTAAGGACCTCGTTTGTGGTGTGGATTCGGGCGTCCGTGGCAGCCAGGATTAGCTTTTGGATCTTCGTAAATTGCTTCGACACAAATATATTCATGGGAAGAAGGATGATCATCATGCTGATGCCAGCGATGGAACTCAAACCCATGATGCGGTATAACAAAACCACCGCCACACTAACCTGGACCGGAGTATTTGCCCACAAGAAGTGAAGATATGCCGATGTTTCGCTGACTTTGAAAGCATCCACAGCCATGAGATTGATGATCGCGCCAGTGGTGACTTGAGAATCGGACGCAGATGGCAGCACTTCTTCCGAGTTGGCATCTTTCGGTTTATTTTGCTTCTTTTTTGAAAAGGGGATAAATCTCTTCCATCCTGTTTGCTTCTTGGCATCTTCAGCGTCTTGCTTTGCTTTACCCAGGACTTTGTCTGACCCAGCGGAGACTTTGCGCTTCAACGCTTTGGCATAGAGGTCTCCGATGATAACAGCTCGTAACCGTACAGATATCTTGCGTCCTATCCAGAGAGCCTGTCCATCAGCGAGCGCGGACGCACATCCGGAAACGAACATGAGGATAACATAGAACCATGCCGCGTTTTTCGGAGTGAAGGCCGGAGCTTCGACATATTCCAGGATTGCCTTTAGGAGCAAGGTGGGAGCAAACGTCAAAAACCCAGAAACACATGCCCAAGCCGCCTGGATCAAAAGACCTCTTTTGAAGTACTTGAGAAGGTGAAATGCAAGAATCGAGGTCTTCTTGACCTGTCGATAATCTGCAATGACCGCTTCCGCTTTATCTTTCGGAATCAGATTCCAGACGTCTGTGATCTCGTAGGTTTTCTGGTATCCTTTCCATACAATAGCATCTACCCATCCGAAAGTGGCGAGGGATAGAACGCTGGCCTTCGGCTCCCTGGAGGGTTCAATGTCTCCTTCGTACTCGAGCTGGACTGCTTTGTTGCCTTTCCGAGAGGTTAATGAGATGATGAATAAGAGTGATACTAGTGCAAAATCAATAATGGTAAGATTTCTAGCCAGATTCGATCGCGGATGGATGATGGCAGAACGAAAGAGTAAGATGGTGAAACACCATAGGGCGCCGTAGATAAACGCTGTATGATACCACAGCCTCGGAAACGAAAATCTGCCTGTGCTGGAGAAGAGTAGGCGCAACGAAGCTAGCGTGGCGACATATGCCCATACGGCGATGCTAGCAATAGCAGCTGCCTTGCCCTTTCGTCCCCCTACTCCGGTAAAGAATATTGCAACATGTACGCCCAATTCGGCTAGAACCGCCAGCTCTTCCAAAGCAACCACAGTCACCTCTCCTCTAGGTTTGTCTATCGCCACAATAGATACAGTCCGATGACTGGCCGTAGGATGGAGGGCAAGATGGTGATTGCGCTCAAAGGTGTCTTCGGTAGCATCACTGTCGCTGTCGGTATCTTCTTCCCGACGTCGAGGTCGAGGTCCGTCGGACCAGAGATTGGGCACGGAGTCGAGTGGGTTATACTTGTGAAAGGACGTTGGAGAAGTTCTTGTTCGGTAGAGCTGCAGGAGGAGGTAAAGGAGGGATATTCCACAGACAATGAGAGGAAATAGTGTTTGGAGATAGCTGCAAGGCTGGCTATCAGTCACTCTGTAGCTTCTGCAAACTCGGAGGAGACATACTCTCGTTCGAAGCATGTCGAAAAATCATCAGACCCCCACACGGGGCCCTTACAATGAGCGAACATGGTCAACCACCGAGAGCTCCCGTTCACGGGGAACGATACTCATAGGCCGGTCCTCGCGCAATTGATTATGAACGAGCCACGCGGGGCATCTGTAGAAGATGAAGATGTCGAGGATGAGTGACTGTTTGGGGGTGGGAGCGGAACCAAAACAAGAGAGTCGTAAGAGTGAAGGGTGAGGGAAGGCGAAATCTCGAAGGTTGGGAACGCCTTTACTTTTCTCTAGCATCACCGAGCTCCACTTGCTCCTCTAGAGAGTTCTAGGCAAGCACAGATCTTTGCGCCTTCCAGGATGAGTTCACGCTCTACCCAAATGGCAACCGCATGTGATGTAATGCACCGCTTACCGAGCTCGAAGGGGGTCCGTGCACTCCCCACCATTCGATGTCGGTTCAACAGCAAATGGGGTGAAAGATAAATAATGATAAAGAAAAGCTAGTAAAAGCCTCTCGCAGTCTTCCAAGGGACCAAGATAGATAGAACTGTAGTTCCCTTTCGCTTTCCCCTTTCCCTTTCCCATATATATCTTATATATCTATTGTTTGAATTTATGAGTCGTTCGGAACAAGCTCTACCGATCGCGTGAGCACTACACTTCCTTGTACACACACCGCTCGTGAGTCACGGACAAGTTGGTGTTAGTTCAATCAGCTCGTCTGCGCGATAGGGATAGATGGAGATTGAACTCTTGCGCTGCAGATGGATCTCGTGCGAAACAATCACTTTCCACTTCCGCGAACCACTAACTTCAGCCTCCGCGGGAGGTACATACCAGTACAGCCCCCATGGCGGAGAACCATGGATCCCGTGTCGGCTTACCCAAAGCAACCGGCTGCTATCTGTAACATGGATAACGACATGCGTTTTATTGTTCTGAAGTTTGATGAGCAGCAAAAGTTTGCAAACTTCGGGAAGAGCTTAGGACTAGGAGATGGATCATCAAATTGCTTGAAAATACCAACTATAGACAAATTAGCAATAACTTCAGCTGGTTTGTGCCTCCATCAGATGCGGTTAGTCAAGCTGTTAGATCCATCACAAGCCAGGTACCTCGTTCTCACTCTTCGCCTTTCTGCCCCGCACTCTATGCCTCCATAACCATGCCGACTCTCCGATGCGCGGAACTTTGAGAGACATGGGATAAGGAGGATACGAGACGCGGTGTAACAGTCCCCTGGTCGTATTGTCAGAGTCACAATTTCCCACATGCTCAGGGCGGCTGAACGGTGAACGGGTAGAAATTGCGGTGACGGATCGGAATATTATCAGATGGTTGTCTCTTTCTTTCGATAAGCTTGCACGGCAGGTACATAGTACGCTCTGCATCGTGCCCTTTACCACCTCTGCTGTAAGCTTGGCCTTTCTTTAACACAATAGATGATCGTAAGGGCGCCTCTTTCACCATGCTGGATCTGAGCCAATCTAGCTCTCATGGCGACAGAGACCATTCCATCAGCAGGCTTAACGCTGTACGCTGTTCATTACGAATGCAAACTCGCCAATCTGACATGAGACGCTCCACAGGCGGTGAATACCAATTCTGAGATTCCGGCAACTCGAACCTAACAAATAAAATGTTGGATATTCTTTGTTATGTATGTACAATTGCTGAGCCCCGAAAATGAATGACAATTTACTGGCGAGCCTTGACAACAGGCGTCCAGGGAGTGTACTTGTTCTTGACTCTGTAATTTGTTAGCGGAGCTCCATATCAAATGACAGGAAATTAGACATACGTGCTATATGTCTTGAATGCCGAGCGATTGAAGGTCAGCGTCGGCCGGTGCTCCTCGGGCTCCCATACGCGCTGTTTCCGCTGGAGGATGGGGTCCTGGTTGGGCGGTGCGTCGACCATGTAGGACATCCAGGCACGCCTTTGAGAAATTAGCAAGCCCCATGAACTCATCAAGGCAGTCGTCCATACCATCCGGGCTCTATCTGCGACCTGCCGAGCATGTCAGTTGTATTCCACGACACGTCAAGCAAGTGACACATACGGATCATATTCCTTATCTTTGTAATCCACCCAGCGAGTTCTCACTACCCGAAGGTCAATTGACTATATGGCACAGAGTATCATGCGCACTCACGAGGAAGTTCCTCCTCCAAGTTCTCATAGTACTTGTTTCCGTATCGGTCCTGGCCGATCAGAGCACCGTACTTGGTGTCGCCTGCACATTGTAAGCGACCTGGCCGGTCTATAACTCTTTTACTATATCATACCAATGTTCTATAAGCCCGAACAGTACGTGTTAGCAGCAGATGGCGGTGGCGGAGTCGTCGTCGGAGAGGGATGTACCTGAAGTTGGTGGCCGTATTCCTGTAGCAGACTCAATTAGCGATCACATAGAATAGAAGGGAATGAGAACCACTTACCTTGAGACCTATCCGACGCAAGTTGCGGAAAGTCCTCAGCAGGGTCGACATTGCGGCGGTGTTGTTGGTTGAAGGTGGGCTTAAAGCTCTCTCGATGATGCTGGAGACGAGGAACGCCAAGCCATACTATGATGCCGAAAGAGGAATAGCGTTATACCGTCTTGCTCTTTTCCAAAGAACTCGCGAACTTCAGATGACGGCTACTCCCCATTCATAGATGAAAAATATGATAATACGGACATTAACAAGAGCTGCAGCTCCTCGCACTGTCATATCAGTTGCACGGCGTGCGCCAGTTCGAGGGTTTAAAGCATGCCGCAGGTATTCCACATCGCAATCAACCATGAGCGGAGCTCCAGCTCCTCAGTCTCAAGCTTCAATGCTTGCGACCATCACTACGGATTTGGACCGAATAGCTCCGCGGTTTGAGATTCAGCCTTCTCAGATTCATATTATGAGAACCCCTACAGAATTCTATGAGACTTTGAAAGTTAGTCTGGCCTTTTTCTCATCAGTTTTTCTTTATTATACATCTCATACCTCTTTCACTTTTCTTTCCCCTTTTTTTCAATCAGTTATATATTCACATGTTTAATCCTCCTGGAAATTATAATCCAAACATATTCCATCTTCTATACAATTTTCGTATATCATCTTTCCCTTCCCTTCAGCACCCCCTAACAAACCCAGTCCAAAATCCTCAGCGCTCAATCACGCGTCTACCTCTCCACCCTCTACATCGGCAAAACCGAGCACGAACTCATCTCAACTGTCCGCACCGCTCTTGCAAGGAACAGTAATTTAAAAGTTTCTTTCCTGGTTGATGCTCTCCGGGGGACCCGGGAGACACCAAACCCATGCAGCGCCTCTCTCCTCGCACCGCTAATCTCTGAATTCGGGTCCTCCCGCGTCGAAGTCCGGTTGTTCCACACCCCAAATCTAACCGGACTCCGCAAGAAGGTGGTTCCTAGGAGGATTAACGAGGGGTGGGGACTTCAACATATGAAGCTCTATGGTGTGGATGACGAGATTATCATGTCAGGTGCGAATCTGTCGAGCAATTATTTCACCGATCGCCAGGACCGTTACCACCTTTTTTCTTCCAAAGAGCTTGCAGACTACTTTGAACGGATCTATGGAGGAATATGTAAGCTCTCCTTCGACGTCCAGCCTTCGGATGAACCAGCCGGATACACCATGTCGTGGCCTACTTCGAACCCATCTGTTTCTCCCCTCGATAATCCCAAAGCCTTCAGGAAGTCCGCAACGAAGCTCCTCGCCCCTCTCCTCACACCATCAAACTCGCCCTTATCTGCCCCCTCCAAACCCTCTGGGTCATCAACGACAATCTACCCCATCATGTCATTCGTCCCTCTTCTAACACCCAACACCTCCACCGAACTGCCTGCTCTCACAACCATCCTAAC
Source organism: Delitschia confertaspora ATCC 74209 (assembly GCA_010093945.1). NCBI lineage: Eukaryota > Fungi > Ascomycota > Dothideomycetes > Pleosporales > Delitschiaceae > Delitschia > Delitschia confertaspora. The sequence goes on from ML993861.1 coordinate 55,262, forward strand.
CCACCTCGCCTCCCCGCCTTTTCATCCGTCGACGTGGACGTTCACAGCCGGCTACTTCAATACTACTGCCAAATTCCGTCGACTGCTCCTGTCAACCCGACCCGCCCATGGTACCATTCTGACCGCGCATCCCCACGCCAACGGCTTTTACGGCAGCAAGGGCGTCAGCGGCATGCTCCCAGATGCATATACGTATCTTGCCAGATCTTTCTTGAGAAGGATACGGATGGAAGGGCTGGAAGACAGTATAGAGATGAGAGAGTGGAAGAGGGGCTGTATTGGGGAGCCCGGTGGGTGGACATATCATGCTAAAGGGTTTTGGGTTGCATTTCCGTCAATGGAGCAACAACAACAATCACTTAAATCTGGGCAGGGTCACCCTCTAGATGCTCAAAACGCCACCGACCCCGACCCAAGTATCTCAGTCATCGGCTCCTCTAACTACACCAAGCGCGCTTACGAAATGGATTTGGAAGCCAATGTACTTATTTGCACCTCTGACGCCGATCTCAAACGTAGATTGGGTGAGGAAGTGAAGTGGCTGAAGGAGTACGCGAACAAGGTTGACGAGACTGAATTTAAGAAACCGGAGAGGAGAGTGGGACTTGGTGTTAAGTTTAGTATGTGGCTTGTTAGGGTATTAGGAGGGGCATTGTAGATTAGGTGTGTATACTGTACGATAATTGCTTATTATAAGATGCTTGAATGATTCAGGAGCGTTCTCTCTCGCATGTAGATTCACCTCAGGCCTTGGAAATATGTCTCGTCAACTGGATTTGTGGAATATCTACTTGAGATGACCTGGAGCCCGGATATCAGTACATTACAGGCATCTGTTGGGTTTCTCTGCTGATTACGCCTATCCGTACCTGCCCCTTCGAGTGTTTGCAACATTTTGTATCAATCCTTCTCCTATCAAAGTATCAATTCAAACGATACTTACTTTTTACTTATCTCTCTCATTTTTTTTTTACTATTACATTCGCTATCTTCACTTCATCTCTCTAGCCACATCTTCACCTGGACCAGCGCTCTATCTGTTCATTAAATTAGCTAGCTAATATTTTGTCTCCCTTTCACCCGCGAACTTAGCGAGTATTAGACATGTATATATATTTCTTTCTTCTCTCAGCGACGACATGTCTTCAGAAGTAACACCGATCATGAAGTGTAAGTAAACAACTTTAATAAGCAATCTAACCATACAAACGAAAGTCGAAGCCTTTAAACGAATTGAACGCTCTTCAATATATCACCTCAGACCTCAATTCACATCCAACATTCTCCCTTAAGAAAGCAAGGCTGCGGGACCCTCCGGCCCACTGTCTCAGTGCCCATCCCACTCCCAGGAAGGGGCCTCGCCGCCTTCCTCGAACAAGGAGGGCCACTTTCAATGTGCAAATCTCTACCATCAAGCCAGTTCATGGTCATGCATTGTATCACGCACGAAAGGGCTTCATTGCTACTTGAACGATCGCTAAATATACAAAAGAAAAACATAGATTGGTGTCTACCACCGAAGTGTCCATTCGTCAAGAGAAATTGAAGGTAACCGTACCACCAGTGACCTGAGGTCCAGGTATTACATTGTGACCAGAGATGGGCCCGTTAAATACAGGGCCATTGTAGGAAACTCCTCCACAACCGCTTCTGTTAGGCCTGGATGGCTCAGCCGTATGATCCACTTTCAACCCACTGCTTCCATGTCCCTGAATCCATCTGTTTAATATACCACGAACCTGACCGTATCCAGCATTAGTCTTCCCAGTAAACTTGGTCATGTTCCGATGGTCTGCATTGATGCTGCAGATCTTGTACCCAGCCATTATTGCAGACTCACTTTCCACAATTTTCCCAACCTGGCCGTTCATCATGACGGCTTCGTAAAAACAAAACACTTCAATCTTAATTTCATCTCGTCGAAGCATATATTGAAAGTCTTCTGCAGCTCTCTGTAGATCCGAAGAACCAGGCTGTAGTGTTTTCAATATCTCCTGGTTTGTGCCGCGGAAAACGCTCACATATTTCGCTAGAGTGCTTGCCCAGCTTGCCAGGTATGACCCTCAATGATGAGTACCCATAAAAATGAAGCCTAGAGTATTAGACAGGATGCTTCTCAACGATTGCCGCTTACCGCTGAGATTCAGTGCTTCTTCACACACTAAACCACCAAGACTATGGGCAATAAATATGATAGGTCGCTGGCCGACTTCCTCTCGCTGGTCGAGAAGAGCGTACCGGTACACGAGCGACTTGCCATGGTCGTCTAACTGATTCGAGCTTGCGATAGTCCAGAAGTGGACAACGTCTGCATCATACCCCAATGTCATGATGCGAGCGTTAGGAAAATCTTCCGAGAGAAAAGCACAAGGTCAGAAAGTTCCATTACGATGAGTCCAGGTCTTCTCGCGGTTCCCTGTGAGCCCATGAATAAAGACAACACTAAGCCACAAGTCAGCATAAAGGGAATTAGTTTGCAATGATGCTCTTACTCGACAAATGCATCTGGTGGGCTAGCTACAACCTTTATCCCCCTAGGCCCGTCCGTCGCGTAGCTTCATTCTTGTAAGCATCACGCGTACTTCTCAGGTCATATATCAAGTCCAGCACTGGCGGCACTAGTAGACGAAGTTGGATATATACACTTCCCGAACAAAGGCATGTTGTAAGCGGCTTTAAGAACGATAACTATACCTGAAGTCCGCTATTGGAGTATGATCAGCTGGTACGAGACTACTATGGTAAAAAATAAGATGGGTTGAGGCTGGCTTTCCTCTCGTATGCGGCTGAACCGCTGCCAAGCCATGTTTCGCATTGTCAGAAACTCGACTCGTGGTCTTCTGGCATGATATTCCCCAATATCCTTATTTGTAGAAGAAGTGAGTCCTGCCACAAAAGAAAAAATGAGCAATTTTCATGGAAACATTGACGGTCGTTATGTCATAGCCGGCACCCATACCGCAGCAGGCGGAACAACTAACTTCAATATCAACTACCACTCGGGACAAGGTACTGCGTCACCCAATAGCTAGAAGTCCATAGCTAATATCCACACATAGACAGATCGATCCAAAAACCTAAACCCTTCTCTACCTTGCCGTTCGCCCAAGACCCCGACTTTGTAGACCGGCCAGAGATTCTTGGGTGGATCCGCGATAAGTGCGCTAAGCCTGGCTCTCGCGCTGCGCTTGTTGGTCTGGGTGGCATAGGGTATGTCAATGTCTGCTCTTGGTATCACATCATTAACAGGAGGCAGGAAATCGCAAATAGCCCTCCGCTACTGCTATGATGTCTGTGATACGTCGCCACAAACGTTTGTCTTTTGGATAAATGCTAGCACCAAAGCCCGGTTTGAAGAAGCATACAGACATATTGCCAATAAGCTTGAGCTTCCGGGGCGAGATGATCCAGAAGTTGACGTTTTACAACTCGTTAGTAACTGGTTGTGTGACGGAGCGAATGGCCAATGGACAATGGTTCTAGACAACGTCGAAAATACCGAGACCTTTTTTCCATCGCAAAAGGGCACCCAAGACGAGTTACTCGGAAGTCTATCCGCATCACTAGCGGCTTACCTCCCCCAAAGCCGCAACGGATCGATCCTCATCACTTCACGGAACAAATATGTGGCAGCTAAGCTGGCAGGAGGTCATCACAATACCAAGCAAGTTCGTCAGATGAACAAAAGCCAGGGTCTACAACTCCTCCAGACTAAGCTCCCAAACAAATGGACCCAAGAAGGTGCTGCTGATCTTCTCCATACTCTAGACTATATCCCCCTCGCAGTGACACAGGCCGCTGCATATATCAATCAGGGAGCTCGAATGACCATCTCCAGGTACCTCGACGAATTTCGTAGCAGCCACAGGAAGAGAGAAAACCTGCTAAACTGGGATGCAGGAGATCTCCGTCAAGATAAAAGTGCATCCCAGTCAGTCATGACCACTTGGCATATATCGTTTGAGCGCGTCCGCGCTGAAAGGCCTTCTGCTGCAGACCTTTTGTTGCTTATGAGCTTTTTCAATCCACAAGGAATACCAGAGTCCATACTTCGAAGGCATAGCGAGAATACAGCAGAGTCGGGCAGTGCAGGCCAGGCTGATAGCACCTTCGACAAAGACTTTGACATCTTGCATGCATACTCCCTTATAGAAGACACAGCCGAGCCTGATATGTGTAAGATGCACGCCCTAGTACAATTTTGCACACAAGACTGGCTGTCGTCATCCAGCGATCCAAAGCAGTGGAAACAGAAATTTATAAAGTTGATGTCAAAAGAATTTTCATTGGTAGAATTTGCGAACTGGGCAGAGTGCCGGCAGCTGCTTCCGCATATTGAATCGCTATGCAATATGGACTTGTCCGATAGTGATTCTGTAAAGCAATGGGTTCAAGTGCTCAACAATGCTGGGCGGTATATACAGGATGCACAAGGAAAGTACAATGATGCTGAGAGGCTAATCCGGCGAGCGCTACATGTGGGTATAGAGAGGGAGAAGGAGTTGGGTATACAGCACCCCAATACGCTGACGAGCATGAACAATCTGGCAGATGTATTACGGGCTCAGGGGAAGTACTATAAGGCAGAGAAGCTGAGCCGGCGAGCACTAGAAGGGAGGATGAATGTGCTGGGTGTACAGCA